>PVKB01004030.1:0-163406 GCA_004027205.1 Ctenodactylus gundi
GCTTCCTGCTGCCGAAGCACCATCTCAGGTGCTTGTCTGCACTCCGATGAGGAGGTAGAAGGGGGACCAAGCCCCCCGACGGCCCAGCGGGGCACAGGGGCCCTGTCTGGGTCGTACATTGCCAGGGCAGATAGCTGGCACCACGCCGTGAGGGAGGAGAGGCTTGCTTCAGATCACAGCTTCCGAAGGCTTCAGTCTGTCCTTGTGCAGCTGGCCGTGGCGGAGGCCCTGGCAGAGGCCCGGCTGCTCACAGCGTGGGGACAGAAGAGCCAGGTGACCCCTGGAGACCCAGGCAAGGCCCGGGCTTTCCCAGGAAGACGCTGTAACAACGTCTCTCCTTCCTTCCTTTCTTCCTTCACTTAGTTCCAGCTGCCCGCTGAGCCCCCCACGCCCAGGGTGAGTGCCCCCCTTCACTTTCTGGCCCACAAGTCAGTAGCACGCACCGGAAAGCTGTGCCCTGGGTGCCCCCAGTCTCAACAAGTGGACACAGCCCCTCCCGGACAAGCCCCAAGCCCCGCCCCTTCCAGCCAGGCCCCGCCTCCCATGGTTCCAGTTACCCCACCACACCCAAGTCCACGGGGCTCCTGGGACACTCCAGGCCCAGACCATAGCAGACTCCGACACCTGACCCCGGCGTCCAGGCTGGATACCCACTTCAGTCCCCGGACTGACATGTCCAGCACCAGCCGAGACAGACATGTGGCCTGGGAAGGAGTCCCTCCTCCAGGCGGAGCTAATGCCAACCCGGTCCAGGTGGAAGAACTATCCTGCGAGGCTGTGGGTGACCATGGGCTGGGTGACCGCAGGGGACAAAGGTAGAGGAAAGGCACTTCAAGCTGCAGCTGGGGAGGAAAAGGCCAGATTGCCCACGGAGTAGCCTGGAGCTATGGACTGACGGTGCCCTGGGGGGACGGGCAGAGGGTCCCAGGCCTGGCAGACACGCACCCAGGTGGAGAAGGGGCAGGACCCATTTCCCTCCCCTGACTTCTGCCCCTGTCCGCCTCCTCCTTCTCCCCTGGCTTCCCCTCTACCCAGCTCCCAGTAGGACCCAGACGCTTTTCCAAAGACCCTCCCCTGACAAGTGCTCCCCCCAGGGTCTAGCTGGCAATACGGGGACCCCACCAGTGGCCATGCTAGTCACAGGGTACCGGTGGATGGCTTCTGGAGTACTTAACATGCACACATACAACATAGAAAAATGACACTCCGGAAGTTAAATTATTTCTTACAGAGATAATTAACTTCTTAGCCAGGCCTGGTGACGCACACCTGCAACCCCAGCGCTTAGAAGGCTGAGGCAGGGGGATTACTGTGAGTTCTGGATGCATAATGAGTTCAGGACCAGCCTGGACTACAGAGTGCGACCCTGTCTCAAAAAATAATCATTTCATTAATTAAATGAGAGAGAAAAAAAGGAACATCTCCATACTGTCTCCTATTGAGCTTATCAGCAGCCCACTGGGCTCGTCTCAGTCCAGTAGCCCCCTCAAGCAGTGATCTTCCCCCAGGGAGGGCAGGTGCGCTGCGGATGCTGGGCTGGTGGGGCCTCTGTCGCTTCCCAGGGAGCTGCCTCCCTCTGTGCCCCTCCCCCAGCTCCAAGCCTCCAAGCCCCTGGACCCGGGAGAAGGGATCTGGGTCCTCTGCCCCCTCAGCGCTGCCCCTGAATGTGGCCTTTTCCATTTTCCACCATCACCGGCCACCTTGGGGTTGGCCAGCAGAGAGTACACGAACGGAGGTGAGGTCCTGTGCAGTAACCGGGGTCTGCCAGCACCACCTTAGGGACGGAAGCTCCCTGTCCAAGGAGAAGGTTGGCCTGGCCAGCCGTTCCATTGGACTTCAATGTTTCCCTTGGGAAGTGGCTGCCCTTGGCAAGGGGACACCAGCCAGGAAGGGTCTGCCAGGCCTGCGCCTCACCCAGTCGCTCATGTGACCAGACTCTGACCGATAGATAGTCTGCAGGGAGCCTGTCACAGATCTAGGGCACGGGGACAGATGAGCCCCAGCCAAGCCCCACCCCCAAGGCCACTCCAGGGTCCCCACCTGGGCAGCGGGAAGTCGGTGCTACAGTAGCACGCCCAGTAGCCAGGGCCCTTGAACCTGCACTGACCTCTATCCACAGGACACAGACAGTTCCCAAAGGGCACAGCTGGGGACAGGCAGGTGTCCCTGGCTAGGACCTGTCAGCCACGAAGGCAGGGGTGACCCTAAATGCTTTCCCCCACCCCACACCTTTGCATACAGAACTTGTGTTGCCTCAGAGCCTGTGTCACCTCTGTGACTCTAGGGACCAGAGTTCTGGGGACAGAGACGTCACTCAGGCCCAGAGACAGCCTGAAGGGGACCTATCTGACCCTGTGGCAGGGGCCCGGGGCCAGCAGAAAACAAAGGGTTTCCCAGGAGGACAGGGGAGGGGCTGGGGTTGCCTCCTTCTCTGTCTCTGCTGTCCCCAGGCCTTCCCCTGCAGTGGCACCTTTGTGGGTTCTGCAGCAGAAGGGGCCTGAAGGATTCTGGTTCCAGATTGGGGTCCTTTCCCAAGCCCTGGGGCCAGGAACCCCAGCCCCTGATTCCACCTGAACCACCTGGTGACCCAGCCCTGGCGTCGGTTCCAGCTCGTGCCCGCCGTGTGACGCAGCCACGTGTCACGTTGCCTGGGACCAGGAGCCCACGCTCTGCACTCCCTGTGAGGTAATGTAAACTCCCGTGAGCGGCTGGCACTGGGAGCTCCACAAAGGGCCTTTGTCTTCCCCGCTGTGGACGCGCTGAACCCTGGAGACGAACCTTAGAACTTGCCTCCACCTCAAGAACAGTATTAAACACCGCTTCCTCGTTTGAACAATTGGGATCTGAACTCACGTGAAGAACTTGCTCAGAGTGAGCTGCTACTGAATGAGGATGTTTTAGTCTTTCCTGGTCCTGGGGGCCACAGCCAGGGCCCTCACCCTGAGCCATACCCCCAGCTCTTTTTGCTTTGAAACAGGATCTCATTAAATTGCTAGGTTTCCCAGGCTGGAATCAAATGTGCAATCCTCCTGCCTCAGCCTCCCAGACTGCTGGGATTCCAGACCTGTATGCCGGCTTGTGTGAAGTTTTTACTTTCTCAGCAGCCTGTGTAGATCCACCCACGCCTAGGGGCCGGCGGGAGGGTATCGGAGCCCCAGAGCTCGCCTCCCGGTCATGACAGCAAGGAGAGGGCTCTACCGACATGTCCTCGGCTGGGCGTGAGCTCGCTTTCACTCTGGTCTTTCCGAGGACGCTGGCTGCTTGTGCCCTCTGACCAGGACTCCAGGGCAGGTTAGTGGGGTCCTCTGCAGGACTCTACGAGCTGGTTAATATCAAAACCCCAGTGCAGAATCAGCTCCCCACCTTGCACGATGCCAGGCCAAACACTGCTCAGCTGCAGACGGCGTCACGGCACTCCCCGTCCCGCAGAGGGCCTCCTTCCCAGCCGTGCGTGCTGGAGCCAGTGGACGTGATGGCACGTCCCTATGCTGACGTGATCATGTGTGTGCAGGTAGTGACCTGCTCGTGCCACCTTACAGGTTATGAAAGATTCCATGCCCACAAGAGAATATTTGGAGTGTCCCGGAAGTGGCCCTACACAGGAAAATGGAAAATGCAAGTCAGCCTTGGAGGTACGAGCCTGTAAACCCAGCGTGCCGGGAGGCTGAGGCAGGAGGATTGCAAGTCAGAGCCCGGCATGGCCAACATAGTGACTTAGCAAGACCCTGTCTCAGAAAAACAAAGAAAGAAAGAAAGGAAGGAAGGAAGGAAGGAAGGAAGGAAGGAAGGAAGGAAGAAAGGCCAGGGATGTAGCTAGGCCAGGGCCCCATGCCAAGCGGGTTACTTCCTCCTGTTGTGGTGGCCTCCGAGGTGCTCTGCAGTGTACCAGGAGAAAAGGTCTACAGCAAGAGCACCCAGCCAGCGCTTGCCCCTCAGGTGAGAAGCGGCCCCTCGGACACGCTGGCCAGGCCCCGCTGGATCAGCCCGGCGCCGCACCGGCCGCACACCTGCCCCACAGCTGCATTCCGGCCGATCGATCAATCCCTTCTCTCTCAGTCCCGCTGTCTGCGCATATACCACCAGCAACAGCCAATTTAGCTTTATTCTGGTCGCTGGCCGGTGTCTGCGCTGACGCAGCTTGTCGGGACATTCCCGTGGGTGCCCACGCCGACGTCGTTCTGCTGATCCTCATCGGCGTTCCCTGCGGGACGCTGACACAGCTTTGCGGAGAAGCCCGCTTCCAATCCAGACTGGGCAGTTCCTAACACTGAGTGCCTTCCAGGGCCACCCACCAGGTGTGGACAAAGTACACGTGGAGAATCCCGGCACGCCGGGAGGCTGAGGCGGGAGGATCACAAGTTTGAGCCCAGTCTGGGCGACTCAGCAGGACCCCATCTCAAATGGACGCTACCAGGGCCTGGGCTCGGTCCCCAGGGTGTGGGAGGGGCAGAGGGACAGCTTAACGTGCTCATTTCGACAGGACAAGCTGAGGTGGCCTCAGGGATCTGGCAGGCGATTGGGCCAAAGGGTTATGTGTTCAGGTGAATTAATACACGGATAATTTCAGGCCCTGCTGGGAGGCGGGGCCGGCTCGAGTGGGTCACGTGTGTGTGTGACCTGAAAGGGTGAGCTCCCGGCCCTGGTGCCCCCCTTCTCCGGCTGCTTCCCGGCGGCCCTCCCGGGCCCAGCAGCCCCTTCCATCACCCTCCGTCCACCCTGACGCCAGCCTGAGACCTCTGCGCCGTGAGTTAAGGTGACTCCCCCTCTAAGTTGTGAGTGCCCAGCTTGGTGTCCCAGCGACCGGAAAAGTGACCAGGAGGGCGAAAGGTGAGCGAGTTCCAGCTTGTGCTCTGCTGCGGGAGCTGCATCTCTCTCCACCTGCCCGGTGCTCCGGGCCCTCGGTCCCCAGGGAGCGGCCACGGTGTGTCCCAGCACCCCTCTCGCTCTCAGGCTTCTGAGCCATCCCTTAGTCCTTCCTGGGTCTGCGGCCTGCAGGGGGCAGGCGGGGCACCTGCCGCTCCTGGCACCCTCAGAGCTGGATTCTCAGTCACCCCCGCGTAGCCTGTGCTGCGTCTGTACCTTCAGAGAGCGTGGACTACCGACATCGGGGGGGAGTCTGGCTCGGTGGTGGCCCATGCTTGTAATCCCAGCATCCTGGGAGGCTGAGGCAGGTAACTGGCAGGTAACCCTGGGCAACCTGGTAACTTAACAAGATCCTATTTCAAAATAGAAGTAAAAAAATCGGCCGGGGATGGAGCTGGGGTGTTTCAGGACAAAGGCGCTCAAGACGCATTATTGCTGCCAGTCTCTCTACTTGGCCCCACAGGTGGGTGAGGCAGATCCACCCATTGTGGGAGCCCGAGGAGAGCTCTCTCTTTACTGGGGGGGAATAAAGGGCACAGAGACAGGAAACAAAATCACTTACGAGAAATCATCAAGTCCCGGCGCACAGAGAAGGAAAGTCCCAGGCTGGCGTCTTCGTACGGATCTGTGGGACTCCAGGTGCGTGGGGCGGGGAGGGCAGCGCTGCAGGCCAAGATGCGCAGTTGGCCAATTCCGCAAAGGGGAGGGCCTGCCCTTGAAGTAAGCGTCTTTGCCATAGTTCACTTTCGGGGTGAACGTGACTTCGCCTTGGTGAGACAGGCCTGCACACCCTCCCCAAACAGGCACTTTGCAGTCTGTGGGGCAGAAAGCTCAACTAACGGATTTTTGAGAGGGTCTCCAGAGACCTCCACGAGAGAAAAGGAGAACAGAGAGGGAATGGGAGTTGGCTGAACATGCCCCCTGCAGAGGGTGGGACGGAGGGTGGCCAGTGGGCAGGTGGACTGCCAAGGCTCACTTCTAAGAGGCACCAGCACACTGCCCAAACAGTGACACCCAGCCAGCCCCACCCCTGGTGCAGAGCCGGCCGTGAGCGTCTGAGCGTCGTCTGCTGGGCCCGTTCTGGGCAGAGACAGAGATGGGTGGGAAAGCTGGGAGACATGCTGGACCAGGAGAGGAGCCGCAGGCAGGTGGGAGGAGGGGCTTCCTAGGAGGGGGCAGCAGGGCGGGGGCAGCCCCAGGGACAGGGACCTACCCAGGAGGGGCCCTCGGTCCGGAGGCCATGGCTGAGGACAACCTAAACTTCCTCTCTCTTGCTTACGTTTCATTTCAAAGCCTGTGTATCCAACCTGCAGGCCACCAGCTTTGGGCCTGTGCTTTATTTTTTGAAAAGGGTTTGTTCTGTAGTGTAGGCCTGTCGTAAACTCATTATATAGTTCAGGCTGCCCTGGAACTCCCAGCTGTCCTCCTGCCTCAGCCTCCTGAGTGCTGGCATTATAGGCATCCATCATCACATCCAGCTGGCCCATTTTTTTTTGGGGGGGGGTAGAGGCAAAATTATCTTGGGCCACATACCAGATAGGTAATATGGTTAGTGTATGTACGTAGTAAAGCTCCCCTGTGAAATTAAAAATGAGAGAAAAAAATCCCACCTTTGCAGGGCTCAGAGCAATTTAGGTTATTTGTACAATTGACTCTCCCACCCCCCAGCTTCTGTGTGAACGGGCACAAGGCAGCAGGAAAATCCTTGTAATTTCCATATGCTTGGACAGGAGCCCACCTAACTAGGAGGCTCCAGTGGTCAGACGGTGGAGGCCGCCACCCGTACTGCGGTCAGGGATGGTGAGGCCTCTACCTGTACCACAGTCAGGCAGTGCAGGTACAGAGGGAGGAGGGGCTGGAAAGGGGTTAGTGCCGCGGCACAGCCTGTGGGGGAGGGCGGTGTGAGAAGCAGGGGAGGACAGCTGGGACTGTGTGCATCAGACACCTTCACTAGTGACCATTTCCTTGGTAAATGTCAAGTCTCTGCACAGAGGATAGCCCTTCAGCGCTGTCTGGTGTCCAAATTTCTCTAAATAACCAGCTCCAAATAATCCACTTGCCCTAAGGGCTCTCTTGGGGTGTCAACTCCAGATGGAATCATTGAGTTATGTCCTCGGCACCCCCCGCCCCTTTAGGTTTATTTTGAGACAAGGTCTCACTAAGTCGAAGCCGCCCAGGCCCTGTGTGAATTTGCCATCCTCCTGCCTCAGCCTTCCAGAGTGCTAGGATTACAGGCGTGAGTCACCAGCCTGGCTGAGCCACCACACCTGTGCTCCTTGACCCAGAGCCCCTGGGGGACCTTTCCAGGGACACGACGATGGTGGCAGGAGGAGCTGGGGAGAGAGGCAGAGATCTCGGGAGGAAACCACGCTGGCTGGGGAGGGTCCTGGCTCCAGCCACTGGGCCTCCAAAGCTTGTGTTTGGGCTGCTGGCCCCCAGGGCAGCTCCTGGAGCCTCACTCAGCGCCACAGTGGTCTCTGGAGTCAGTGCCCAGGGGCCCCAGACCCCTGCAGGAGCTGGGAGAGAGGAAGCCATCGGTATATAGCAGAGGTGGGACTTGTTCAGCGGCCAGCGTACCCCCTGGTGAGCGCAGCCTGCAGGCTGGTGCCCGGTCTGCCACCTCAGAGGTGGGGTGGGGCGAGCAGGTGAGTTGAGACGTGTCCCAAAGTCCCTTCTTTATATTTTAATTTTAATTTTTTTTTTATTTTTGTAGTACTGGGGATTGATCCCAGGACCTTCACTAAGCTAATTTTCAGCCCGTTTTCATTTTTGATTTTGGGACAGGTCTCATTACGTTGCTAAATTACCCAGGCTGGAAGCTGTGACCCTCCTGTCTCCACCTCCCAGAGTGCCTCCAGGTGTGCCACCAGGCTGGTCCCGCCGCCAGCCCAGCCAGGAAGGCACAGGGACTTTCCCTGGGGAACCGCCTCCTTCCTGCCCCAGGACGGCCGTCCCTCCTCCTGCCTGAGGTGACCGGGACTGCGTTTGGAGGTGTGTCGCCCTAAGCACTCTGACGCCGCCCCTTGAGATTAAAGCCGGGAAGTCTAGCTTCGGGGGAGGAAGGAAGGAGCCCGCTCCGAGGAGGCGGAGGGCGGGATCGAGGGCCAGCGGGCGCCACAGGTGAGTGTCGCGTGCGCCGGGGAGGCCGAGCCAAGGCCCGGGGCTCCCCGCTCCGGTGTGGGCGCCGGCGCGACCCGAGTCGGGTCTCCGAGCTGGGTGGGGGTGGCCGGAGGTCAGGTCAGGTGTGAGCGCGCTGGCCGGGTGCCGGGTCCCTTCCTGGGGGTGGGGAGAGTGCGCGGGGACTCTGGGCTCGCGGCTGGGACCCCGGCTGCTGCCAGGGGCGTCACGTGGCTGGGCTGGTGGCCCCGGGCGTCCCTAGTTAGTGGATGAGGGTAAGGAGGGTGCCGGGAGCAGGGCCAGGTGGCGCCGGCCTGCGGTTTCGGCAGTCTGGGAGGCTGAGGCGGGAGGATCGCAAATTCCAGCCCAGTCTGGGCAATTTAGGAACTTGGCAAGATTCTGTCCTAGAATCAAAATTAAAAAACGGGTTGGGGGTGAGGCTCAGTCCTGGGTTCAGTCCTCACGCCTGCAAAGGGAGAAAGTGGAGCCCCTGGGAGTGGGGCCCCCAGACCCGCGCAGCCTGTCGCCTGTCCTCGGGTCCCCGAACCGGGGCGAGCCAGGAGGCTCGGAAGGCCTCTTTGTCTCCGGGAATCTCGGCAGCAGCCCGGTGTTACCTGAACTCCTCGCCCGGCCCCGGCTTCCCGGCCGGGCGGGGGGAAACTGGAAACGCCGCAGATGCCGGGGACGATATGGGGGCCGATTCCCGGGGCCCTGGGCGAGGCGGGTGGGCACGGCCCCTCCGGAGGGAGGGTGGGAACCGCTCCGGGTTGGGCTTCACGGAGGAGGCGGCCTGGCCATCAGGAGCCCCCACTAGCCAGCCCCGGGAGCCGGGCCCCCAGCGCCTCCGTCCGCCGCGCTCCGCGGCCCGGTCGGTGACGAGTGTGCCACGCTGGCTGTGGGCGCCCCGATGCCCGAGGCAGGTGGAGGCGCCGCCCGAGGCCAGAGAGCCTGTGCGTCCGCGCCCCAGAGCCCCGCGGTGCTGGTGATGGTGACGGCCTGGGGCTGTGGGCGAGGGCAGGGCGGCACGGGCGGTGGAAGGGACCTGCCCGGGGGATCCTGCGGGCCGGCTCAGGAGGGACCCCCGGCGTGGCCGGGAAGGGGCCGCCCAGGCCGGGACGCCCCCGGTGCCTACAGGTGCCGCCGAGGCAAGCAGCCCAGGGCCCGGTATGGATAAGACGCTGGCAGCCCAGCCGGCGGGCGCCCCGCAGAATGGAAAAGTACCAAGTACCGGGGGCGGGAACCCCCATGAGAAGGGGGTGCTGGCCCGGCCCAGGTGGGGAGGGGCGAGCGGGAAGGGGGAGAAAGGTGGGACCTGGGCGGGCGGAGGCCGGCGGGGTCCCTGGACTTGCACCTGTAGCACCCCTCGGGAGCGTTGGACTCCTTTTCCGCCACCTCCTGAACAGGTGAGATGGGAGGGAAAGTCACGGGCATCACGGAAAAAAACCTCACACCCGCAGGGAGGGGCACTCCGCGAGTGTATGTGCGTGGTGGGGGCACAGTTGGACATCAGCCAGGCAGACAGGAAGGGATTGGGGGCCAGAGGTGTGTAGGAAAGTCGCCAGGACTTGAGCCAGCGCAGTGGAGAAGAAAGACCCCAGCCCCCCTCAGGATCAGAGCCCCCTGGTGCAGCCCAGCGGACTGGAGCTTTTTCTGGGGAGGAGGGAGTGGTTTACTGGGGGTCGAACCCAGGGCTTTGGCACTAAGCTGCGCGCCCGGGCCATTTTTGTTTTTTGATTTTGAGACAGGGTCTTGCTAAGTCACACGGTTGCCTGGCTAGGCTTGAGCATGGGGTCCTCCTGCCTCAGCCTCCACATTGCTGGGAGGACAGGCCTGCGCCCCCAGGGGCTAGCTCTGATCACTTAGTACTGGTGGAGGGGCAGGCTCGACCTCAGCTCTCTCCTTGGACCATGCAAGCTCCCTCTTACACCCGCCAAGGTCACCTTCTTGGGTCCTAGGTGTGCTGTGGAGGGCAGGCCCGAGTCCCTGGGAGTGGCTGCCCCTGGCTGCCAGGCCCTGAACACAGGCCTGTCTGTAAGGAAGGAGCAGACGCGGCCACTCCTGTACTATATACTAAAGGGGCAGGTGTTTGTGTAACTTCCCAAGCAGACATCGCCATGAGCTCTTGAGAAAACTGAACTCATTTCAGGGAAACCGAGGCAGAAATACAGGGTCACTTGCCTGGTGTCTCATACCCCCCAGAAGGCAGAGCTGGGCCAGAGGCAGCTGTCCACGGCCATCATAGGTCAGTGAGCTGCAAATTAGGTTTGGCGCTGGGGACACAGAGGTGGCTTTGGTGGCCACTGGTGCCCCTGTTAGTTCCCTTCTCCGCTCCTCCACCTCAAGGTTGGGAAGTCACAGCAGGTGGAGGGAAGCCGGGGACCTGAGAACCAGGCCCCGGGCTCGGTCAGAGGGGGCAGTGCGGGACAGGGTTCTCCTGAATCCCACAGCCGCTCTGCCACGGCTGCCCCTTCCAGCCCCCAGGATGGGGGCCACCGCTGGCTGCCTGGGCCCAGAGAGGCAGGTGGGAAGGCTCACCTCCCTGGGTGCCGGGCACATGAGGTGACACATGCTGGAGCCAAACACCACCGTCACTGCCCATCTGTGCTGTCCCTTACTGCGGGGAAGTCCCTCCTGAGGGAGGGGCCTTCCAGGAAGTAGAACCCGGGGTCCAGCGGGGGACCCTCACTCTTCTCTCTCTGTGCCCACGGGACGGGGTCGGGGCTAGTGACATTGGCATATCATCCCAGCACCTTTGGGACTGAGGCAGCAGGTTACAACTTAGAGCCAGCCCGGGCAACTCAGTGGCTTAGTGAGACCCAGTCTCAAAATCAAAATAAAAAATGGACTGGGGATGTAGCTCAGTGCAGAAGCCCGGGCTTGAGCCCCGTATTCCTCCCTCACCCCCACCCCTGATTCCCAGGGGAGCTTGGAATAGTTTGGGGTGACCAAGAATCCTTGTGTTCCCAAGCCCTCCTGAACCCCCTGGGTTTGGGAGCCCTTGGTCAGGTGCACGCATTGGGCACTGAGGCAGAAAGGCAGGCTGGCTGCTGGTCAGTAGAGGGCTGGGCCTAGCAGGTGCTGGAGAGGAGGAGGCTCTGGGGCCTTGGGGGTGTCCTGCCATGCAGGGAGCCCCGGAGTTGGGCAGGTCTTTTCTACTCTCTGCCACCTCCGCCCACTGCAGCTTCCCTGGCTGACCTTAGCTACAGCTGCGAGCTTTTGTCCACTTGCTTACCCCTCATGGGTGTCCCCGCTCCCGCACGGGGTCCACCAGCATTTCTAGCCCCAGGATGGGTTGGATGGCATCCAGGGTTGGGGTACAGGAGCATCTTGTGCCTGAGATCTGAGGTCTGGTAGGGCCAGCCTGGGAGGTCCTGGTGGGATGCCCCAGGTGTGGCGTCCTGGGGGAGGTAAGGAGGCTGCCCCCTGGCCATGATGTCCCCTGTGTCAGGGGACGCTTTGGTTCCAGCCACGCTTGGGAGGACTGTGGAGCCGGAGGTCTGTGGTCATCACAGGGTGTCCGCTCCTACCAGCAGTCCTGAGGGCTGATCGCGTCCAGCGGGAGCCCGTAAGGAAGCAGAGCTGGTTTTCCCAGCAGCCACCAGGCAGGGGACAGGAGAGGAAGCGGGATGGGTGCGTGGCAGATTCCCCCATGGGCAGTGGGGTGTCGTGGGAGGAGTGGTGTGTGCTTTCTGGGGGGCACGTGGGTAATGACATGCATTGCACACAGCGTGGACTTTTTTTTGTGGGACTGGGGATTGAGCCCAGAGCCTTTGCAGTGATCTACATTCCCAGTCCGTTTTTATTTATTATTATTTTGGAAACGGGGTCTCACTAAGTCACTAAATTACCCAGGCTGGGCTCAAATTTATGATCTCCCTGCCTCAGTCTCCCAAAGTGCTGAGGTTTACATGCCTATATTGCTGGTCTGGGCTACAGTGTAATCTTTGAAGTAGACAGTGGCCCAAAAATGTGCTTTTGTTAATTTATTATTTACCACAATACCGGGAACTGAGCCTGAGCTTCACGCGCACTTAGCTACAACTTCCAGCCCTCCGGTCTCGCTGTAATCACTAAATCTCCCAGGCTGGGCTCAACCTTGGGATCTTCCTGCCTCAGCCTCCCAGAGTACTGGGATTATAGGTGTGTCCCACCGTGCCCAGCCAAGTTGTGCCTTTCGCTCTCACTAGAGGGGAGCCGGGAAGGGACTGGAACCCGGGCGCTCGCATGTGTGTGTTGGGCCTCAGTAGGGGGCAGATGGGAGGGCCTCGGGGGCCAGAAGCAGGTAAAAATGCCCGGGAGTGTTTGGGATTGTGACTGTCTGCGCCAGTGCAGTGGGCAGGGAGGACTCTGGCCGCCGGGGGAGGACTGGGAAGACTGGCCCTGGCGGCTGAGTGGACGTGAGCGCTAGAACCGTATTTTCAAGGGAGATTTTCACGCGCAGATGGAGCAAGCCCGGGCTTTGTTATCGCTTGCTGCGGGAGGTGGGAGAGCCAGTGTCACATTCCCGGTAAGGCCTTTGCTCTCCAAGGGGCCATCCTGCCCCAGCTGGCTGGGTGCCGGCAGCCTCCTCAGGTCTGCCTTAGATCTGAACCCTCGACACCGGGCACTGTCTTCTAGGGACGGTGGTTTTGGCGTTTGCTCTGTGGCATTCGGACTAATGAGTTCAGAGCGACTTTATTTTGTTTTGATTTTTAAGATGGCATCACAATGGTCTAGGTTAGCCTTGAACTCAGAGAGTCTTCTGCCTCAGCCTCCCAAGTTGCTGGGACTGCAGGGATAAGCCACCACACCTAGCTGGGAGTGACTTTAAAAGATATCACATCTGCTCTTGCATCTAAAACCCAATTCTGTTCTAGAATGTGCCATAGGCGTGACCTGCCGGTTGTTTAGGTTTGAAAAATTTAGCCTTTTCCCTGATAGCCCCAGGGCTCACTTGAACTTTGTAATCGTTGATAACCTGGCTTCCCTGCCTTGAGTCACGCTTGCCCTTCTGACAGTTCCAACCACCGATCCCGGCGCCCGCGGTGAGTTTGCCCTGGCCAAGCGAGCCCCGTCCGGCGGGCAGTCCTTATGTGTTGGAAGGCGCTTCCTCTGCTGTAATCCTGTTACCTGTTTGTTAGTGGAACTGGGAATTGGGCCCGGGGCCTTCACGTGGACCTACAGCCCATTTTTATTTTCGATTTTTTGAGACAAGGTCTCGCTAAGTTGCCCAGGCTGGGCTTGAACTTGCTGTCCTTCTGCCTCAGCCTCCTCCAGTGCTGGAATGCCAGGCTGGAGCCACCGGGCCCGGCTTTACCGTGTCGTTATCGAGCACTCCTCGTGTCTGAATGTGGAGCCTGGGGACCTGCCTCTTAACTCGGTCCTAGTTATTCACCTTTCCCATTGTGCTGACCAACCTAGGCAAGGCCTTCCACCTGGGCCAGTGGCCTGAGCAGTGTCCGGGGTCCCCGGGGGGCCGGCACCCTCTCTCTCCCTCTCCTTAGGCGTGTACTCCACCCGATGCACCTGGACCCCTGGGAGTCTGGCGGTGCACAGGTGCAGCCGTCCAGTCCCTCTCTGTCTGGTCTCACTCGTTTGGCCTTTGGAACTTGGAAATATTTGAACGCTTCCTTTGTTTGGCACAGAGCTACCTTAAATAAAGAAAAAAGGACCAGACCTGATTCCTGTCCTAAAAAGGTTTGTCGTCTCCTTGGGACAATGAGGCATTCACAGAGACAGAGGCGTGGATGATGTTGGCGCTCTTCCTGTCCCTCGTTCGTGTCAGCTGTTGTGGGTGCCCTTCGTGTGACGGTCTTCCACTTGCTCGTGTTGAATTGTTACGTGGTAGGACATCCCCCTCCCCTGTCTGGTTTTTACCTAATGGAGACAGTGTCCCCCAAGAGGGAGCATCTCCTAACACACTGGTGCGTGGTTCCCACCTAAGGTGTTTGGTGCCTACTCTTGGTGGCAGTGTGGCCTCGGAGGCTGAAGGCAGGGTTCAGGTTGGGGGAGGAGGCCCCCTTGTGCCTGTAGAAGCTTGGACAGCGCCCAGGACACCGCAAGGGCTCCCGAGGAGCCAGCCCTTCCACACAGTGCGCAGCGATGCCACTGGTCTTCATTACAGGGATGACTCCTGGCTCCCGTATCCAGCTCAGTGTCGGTCCATAAGCCTGACTTTTTGTGTGTATTGCTCTGGTTGTTTCCAAGATAAGTCTAAATCGGGCCTGTCGTCCCACCACTCTGGGAGGCCGAGCAGGAGGAATTCAAGTTCAAGGCCAACCTGGGTAACTCGTGACTTGTTTCAAAGTCAAACTAAAAATTGGGCTGGGGATGTAGCTCAATATGAAGGCCCTGGGCTCGACCTCTAGTACCGAGAGAGAGAGAGAGAGAGAGAGAGAGAGAGAGAGAGAGAGGGAAGGAGGGAGGGAGGGAGGGAGGGAGGAAGGGAGGAAGGAAGGAAGGTCTCTAGTAAACATGTTTTGCAATTCCAGGGGAAAGAGACTCATGAATCCTGTTTTGGAGCAATTTTATCACACTCAGATCGGGTCCCACGGCACCGTCTGTGTGCGTGGTGGCCAGGCAAGGGACTCTTTGAAAGGGCAGCCAGGAGGGGCTGGCGTGTCTGCTGTGACCCCAGGAGCGGAGGCCGGCAGCAGGGACAGTGACGGGGCGTCTTTGCTCTCTCGCCCCTATGGTCTCCAGGAGTGCTTCCTTGGGGGCTCACTTCCAGAGTTGAGGGTGATCCCTGTGTCCTTTAGGCGGCCCAAGAAATGCCTTAGCTGTGTGGCCTCTTGTCCCTGAGGACGCAGCTTGCTCCTTTTGGAAACTGGTTCCTGTGGTTTCTAGCCTTAGGTGATGCAGGAGGGGAACTGGACGCTTGTATGACGATGAACAGGACTGGATGTGGCTGCCTCTGGGGTCTTTTGGAAATGTCTCCTTAGGATAGACGGCATCCCACAGCAAGCACGGCCCTCCCCTTCTGGCCTTTAGAGAGACAAGAAGAAGCCGGCAGGTCTCCTATCCTTATCCTTAAGTCCCCGGAAGCCTAGCTGCGCCTGTGTCATACTTCTGGTTCTAGTGGCCTGCGGGCTGTGGCATGGCCGTATGAGGCAGGACCACCAGAGACTACCATGAGCCTGTGGCTTTTCTTTGGCCACACGTGGCTGTGGCTGTGGCTGCATCCTCAGCCGCCTCCTCCCTGCCACTGTTAGGGACCCCGGATGAGAAGCAAGGTTCATTGGGGCACTGAGTCACCACAGCGCCTTCCCGAGGGCTCCCCGGCTATCCGGGAGAGCTGCCCATGACGTGTCATGTGCCCTTCCTGAAACGCCAGTGAAACCCAGAACTGGGACAATACCAGGAGTGGGTGGGAGTTGCAGTCACTGTGGGCTAGGAACCAGAGGACTCCGGTGTCTGTCTAGGCAGGACCCTGCTGTTCATACTGACAGTTGTGTCTATTTAAATGTTTTGTGTGCATTTTTCTAGTTGGCACTAGAGATTGAACCCAGAGCTCTCATACGAGTCACATCCCAGGCCTGTTTTTATTTTTGAAACACGGTCTCATTAAGCCGCTGAGTTGCCCAGGTTGGGCTCACATTTGCAGTCCTCCTGCCTCAGCTTCCCAAAGTGCTGGAATTACAGGCCTGAGCTCCTGGGTGCGGCTTTATATGTGTTTTAAGTGGCCACCCCTCTCATCCCTACCCCAGTCAGCTGAAATCTAGGAAGATATTGGCTTTATTTATCTAATATTTAATTTACTTATTGAGACAAGGTCTTGCTCTGTAGTCCGGGCTAGTCCCAAACTCACTATGTAGCCCAGCCTGGCCTCCATCTCGTAGCAATCCTGCCTCAGGCTTCGGAACGCTGGGGTCACAGGCGTGCACCTCCACGCTTGGCTAAATTTTATGTGTTGCTGGGGAATCAAACCCAGGGCCTTGAGCATGCTGGGCAAGTGCTCTAACCACTGGGCAATACCCCCAGCCCTGTTGGCCTTATTTTTCATCTTAAGTCGACTCTCAAGGCTCTCAGCCTGGCTTCTTTTATCTCCATACGGAAAGTAAACACCTGATGCATTTGTACTGTGTTCAAAGCCTTACTTAGATCTGTATATGTCACTGGTGTGTGTGTGTGTGTGTGTGTGTGTGTGTGTGTGTGTGTGTGTGTGTGTGCGTGCATGCGCGTGTGTGCGCGCGCGCATGTATGTGTGTGTTTCTTCTAGTTGCTTTAGACCCATTAGGTACTAATTTGGCTGTGGTGCCCTCACACTTGGCCCTGAGCTCCGGGGGCTCCGTGTTGCCAACATGGGAATCCCTCTAAGAGCAGACTCTTGGATGCCACCAAACAGCTCCCGCCTTCTAAGCAGGACGCTGGACATGGCTCCGTTCCACAATTTCTAACAAAAATTGTAGGGGAAGAGGTGCTGAGCAGTGTAGTGACTGACTGGCCCTGTCGGGGGCGCTGCTCTCACCTGCTTGTACATGGGAGAGAACAGGCTCAGGACCAGGAAGTAAACTGCTTCCGGCCACAGCCAGTGAAGGACAGACGGAGCCTGGTCTGGGACCTATGGTGTCCAGTCCCAGGGTCGTGGGCTCCCTAGCTGAGCTCTGCCGCCTAGCACTGGGTGAAGAAAGGCCCTTGCTTGAGAAGCCGTTGAAGCGAAAATGGTCACTGACCCTTGTTAGGGCACAGCGAGGCAGACTTGATGGAGACTGGGCCGGCTGGTGGAGGGCCAGGCTGTGGGGCTTTGCTGTGGAGGAGAGAGGCAAGCCCAGAAGCCAGTCGGGTCAGAGGGTGGAAACATGGGGGTGAGGTCTCTTTGGGCTAAGATAACCCAGCAGGGCTCTTGCTGTGGGTGGGGCTGGGTGGCCTGCTGTCCCCCAGGGCTGGTGGAGGACCTGGGGCCCCATTCTCAGGTATGGGAAATGATCGTCTCTAGGGAGGAAGGCACCTTCTTCGCTGACCCAGCAGGATTCTTGGGGAAGCATCAGGGTTAGGACCAGAGTTTGCTAAGCGGAGACGCCCCGGGGTGGACCACGGCACCTGCAGGGGTCTTTATTCCAAAGCAGCTTCTGTGGCGGCATCTCCAGGCGCCCTTGTCAACTTCCTGGCTACTAACGGATGAACCAGAGCTTTCTTTTTAGGACACTGGTCTTAGGATGGGTCAGAGCAATGAGTTTCCCTTTTTCTTTCTGTTTGGGATTTAGAGTAGTGGACACAGTAGGTATGGATATCTTTCATAAAAATTTTTTTCAAAAGTCTACTTATTAAAAAGTGCAGGTGGGGCCTGGAGGAGCAAGCCTGTAATTCCAGCATTCTGGGAGGTTCCATATGGCTTCCTTAAGAAAGTCAAATGCAATTATGTCTGGTGTTATTTATGTTCTGGGCCTAGCGTGGAAAACCTGCAGTCTGCTATATTTTGCCTTTTTTTTTTTTTTCAATGTCACGCTCTGTAGCCAGGCTGCTCCTGAACTCACTATGATGTAGCTTAGGCTGGCTACATGGCAATCCTCCTGTCTCAGCCTTCCAAGTGCTGGGGTTACAGGCATGTAGCACCACACCCAGTTTATGTGGTGCCGGGAACTGAACTCAAGGCCTTGTGCTTGCTAGGCAGGCGCTCCAACCGCTGCGCTACTCTCTAGCCCTTGCCCTGGTTTTTATGACATAGACCAACTGTCTTGGGCCAGGTATAAATTATGTAATCTAGTTAATGTACGTATATAAGTACTAAAACTTCCTTTAAATATGTTTTTCTTTATAACAATAAAAAGTCAAGGGCAAAGGAATAGCTCAGGTGGCGGGGGGACACGCCTGTTTTAGACCACTTGTTCTGTGGCCCTGGTGACATCCACACACCTGGGACGCGAGCGTCAGTGCCTGATGCCGAGCCGTGACCGTCCACACCCGCTCCCTGAGTCCCCGGCTTAGCTGACACTGGCCGTCAACAAGCCTGCTTTTCAGAGGAGCAGCCTGCACTTTAAGTGACCCGCCCAGTGGCACCTCCAGGCAGTGGTGCCGGGGGCTTTGCCCACACGCTTGATCTTGCCCTCTGCTGAACTTAACAGGCTCAGAGGCTTCCTGGCTGTGGCTCTTCTGGTATTTTTTAGTCTTCGGGCTCCCTTGGGGAGATGTCACAGCCACGTGTGGGAGCCGTGGGGACCGTAGTAGGACTTGGGGACCTGGATGCTCCCTTTCCCGAAGCCTGGGTCCTGTGGCTTGTTCCTCCTTCCAGGCCCGCCTCTGGCCGCGGCACTTGCGTAGCCCCCCAGCCCTCACCCAGCACGCAGGTCTGTGCCCCCGGGTGCCCTCTGGATTTCACCAACTGCCCTCCTTCCCTCCCTCCCCCTTCCTTTCTTGACATTAAACCCCGGACCTGTGCACTAAGCTGCAGCCCTGGACCTTGGTGATGTTTTAATTTTGAGACGGGATCGCACTAAGTTGCTAAGTTTCCTGGACTGGGCTGGTATTTGTAATCTCCTGCCTCAGTTTGCCCGAGTGCTGGGATGCCAGGCCTGTACCACCTGGCCAGGCTTCACAGGCATTTCTGCCGTGAACTTGCCATATAGGAAAAGCCTTGGCAGGAGGTGAAGGTGACGCCTGAAGGTCAATGGGAAAACCTGTGTTCTGTTCTGTCCAGAAGTAACTTTCACCTGGAATCTTCCAGTTCTTTCTAGATTTATCTTCAGAAAACCAGTATGGAAACATTACAGCCTTGTAATTTTTTCTCCTAGAGTGTTTTGAGTGGCCCAAGTCCTCCCGTTACCGATGCTGTTGATAAATCCAGGATGGCTTTAAACTCAGTAAGTGGTTAATTATTACCTCCCGGTCCTCTCTGGGCCTGCCGCCCCTGCTCTGGCCCCCCCTTGCGTGTGAATCAGCAGTTCTAGGAGCTGGGTACAGGGGTGCCTGCGGTTCGGGGCCTCAGCCAGAAAGCGTGGGTCTAGTCTGGCGGAGCCTTGAAGTGCTGGGAGGACCCCCCAGGGGGGCACGCCGTCTCCTCCCTTCTGCCCTGTGGGTAGGGCGGGCAGGGCCGGGAGCTGTCTGGCCCTGTGGGACACGGTGAAGGGCTTGGGTCCGGGCAGGAGGCTACAGGGATGCCAAGGGCACCCACCCCTGTGTCCGGGGACAGTGGCACGTGTGTCGGGGGCCCCTACCCCCGCCCCACCCTGGTGACCGAGGCCTGACCTGTGCTCACATCAGGTCCATCAAGATCGGCCCATCTCACGCCTGATGTAAGTGTGTCCGGAGCGACTCGATGGTCGGCAAGCGTGGCTCGCTGGAACCTGTAGCAAAACACACCACATTTTTCCTCTTTACTAGTGTTGTACATATATATATACTTTTTTTTACCGGATTCTCTTTTATTTCTATATTTTGGTATTGAGGATTGATCTCAAGGCCTGAGCTACAGTCCCAGTCCCAGTCTTTTTTTTGACACAGGGTCTAAGTCACTAAATCACTAACTTACCCAAACCAGGCTCAAACTTGGAGTCTTCCTGTCTTGGCTTCCCAGAGTACTGAGATAATAGGTCTGCCCCATAAGGCCTGGGCCTTTTCTTTTTCTTTCTTTTTTCTTTTTTGGAACCTGGGATAGAGTCCAGGACCTTCCCACTCCGCTATGTCCCCAGAACGTTTTTATTTTTGGTTTTGAGACACAGTCTTACTAAATCATTAAGTCACCCAGGCTGGGCTCACACTTTTTATTTTATTTTATTTTCGAGATAGGGTCTCCCTAAATCACTAAATTGCCCAAGCTGGGCTCAAACCTGCAAGCCTCTTGCCTCAGCCTCCCAGGGTGCTGGCATTAGAGGCCTGTCCCGCCCGGCCTGGCTTCCTTTGAGTTTCAGATCCACTGCACAGGAATTTGTCCTGGAGGACAAAATGCTGCAGCCCCGTGCCACTGGGGTGGCATGTGCTTGGAAGGTTTAGCCGGAGGCCAGGGGCAGGGCTGGCACGCCGTTTGGGTTAGACACTGCGTTGTGTCCCTGGTCTGTCCGTCTGCCACTCCAGTCTGGGGAGCTAAACTTTGGCCTTCCAAAGGCTGGAGCTAGTAAGTTATTAAGCTCACGTTAAGCCCAGAAGCTGCTGGGTTGAGTCCTTTACCGATCTCACTTCCTGGAGGTCCTGGTTGAAATTCTAAGCGTTTGGCCGACAGTCCCTGCAGCACAAATACCAAGAGGCAGAAATCGAGCAGGAAAAGGGGTGGCATGAGGACCTTAAGATAAGTGGGCAAAGGTGCCACCCAGCATGGGCCACTGGGGACAGTGGAAGAAGGGGGACTGCAGGCTGTGAGGACCGGAGCAGCTTCCTGGGGGTAGTTGGGTCTGAAGGGCTGGGGGCCCTGGAAGGCACCTGGAAGTGAGGGGGTGAAGGAGGGGCTGGGAAGGAGAGGGGAGGAGAGAAGGGGGGACGGGTGACGAAACGCCGTAGCTGGGTCTGCTCCAACACTTACATAATGAGCACGCGGAGACCCAGGAATGCCGCCCAAAGGGGCGGCCCTGTAGACACCCCCACCCTTGGCATGAAGATAATGTGCCAGGTGAGGATGATAGCAGCTGATCCGCTAGCAGCCCAGTTGGTGGGAGGTGGTGGGCTGTGCCCAAGCAACCCCCCGCAAGGACCCGAAAGGGAGAGGACTCACAAGGACCCTGCGCCCTGGCTGTGGCTGGTGGGAACGTGGGGTGACAGGATGTACTGACGACTTTAGGTCCGAGGGAGGGTTTTATGTCCTTTGTCTTCTTTGTCACCCTTCAGGGGGCCCCACCAGGAGGCGGACCTTACTATGAGAACCACGGGTACCAACCGGAGCACCTCTACCCCCAGCAGCCGGCTGCAGCCCCCAATGTCTACGCCACGTACCAGCCTCAGTACTACCCGCCTGCGGTGCCCCAGTACACCCCGAGCGTCCCGACGCACGCCTCCACCCCCATCATCCGCAGGCAGCCCGATTCCACCCCGGGGGCAGCGTGCTTTGCAAGTAGGACCCCTTGCCTTCTCTCCCGGGTGGGCTTCCTCCAGGCGGCCCCTGCCCCGCCGGCTCTGCACCAGCTGCTGCGGGTTCAGGGCTGTCGGTGACCACCTCCGAGTCTCCCCCGGTCTTGGGCCTCTGTCTGCCGCTGCCCACTCTGCTCAGCTCGGCCAGCTCCCTCCACGCAGCCTCGCAGGACCCTTTCTCTGTCCTCTCTCTTGACTTCTCGCTCATCGGTTTACTCATGGACACACCCAGATGCCCTTTCTTGGCATACCGCACCCGGAGTGCAGCAGGTTGTGTTTTATTCTGAGATAGGGTCTCGCTGTGTGGCCCAGCCTGGCCTCAGACACATGGCAATCCTCCAGCCTCAGCCTCCTTGGTGCTGGGACTTCAGGCGTGTACCACCACACCTGGCCTAAAGGAGGTCCCGTCTGAGATGTCCAAATCTGTGTTCAGTGGATGGTGTGGCACCAAAGCCTAGTGCCCTCTCCCACCGGGGTGCCTGGTTTCAGACCCTGCGGTCAGGGGGCACAGCCGGGTGGGGAAGGCTCAACTTCTGCCGTGGTTCCAGTCCGCTGTCCGCCCTTGGCTTTCCCGTCTCCTGCCCCTGCTGTTGTCTCTGGTCTTGTGTCTCTGCTCTTCATCCTGGCTGGGCTCTGCGCTCAGCACCGTCCAGGTGGAAAGGACCAGCAGGCCGGTGGCGCAGTTCCATCACCCCAGCGCTCTGGGAGGTGAGGCAGGAGGATCGCAGATTGGAGCCCAGCCAGGGCAACTTGGTGACTCGGCCTCACCAGAAAAAAAAAAAAAGAAAAGACGCCTACTTGAATGTTCTTCAAGTGTTTGCGTGTCCATATCTGAATGTGCATCTGGAAACTTGAAAGTCGACAATCCTGGGACACTGTAAATAGTTAACACTGGACACTGCCGGGCTCAGTCACCAGCAGGCTGCACGGGCGACACCCAGGTGGACAGACTGCTGGTGACTGAGCCCCCGCTGCAGGACCAGGTCATGGCTGCACTGCCTGCACCGATGACCAGTGCCCATCGAGAGGTGGGACTGGGGTGTCCCGCCGCGTGTGCCCTGGAGGGGGCGTGAGCAAGCTGCCCCCTCAGCGTGCGGGATCCACCCTTCTTCACTCACAGGGCAAGTCTTCCCGGGGTAAAGATTGAACCTGAGACTTCATTGGTCTTTGCCGCTGAGTCCCGGTCCCAGCCCCAGGCCAGTTATTGTATCGTAGATAAAGTGGTGAGCAGGAAAGCCCCAAGGAGCGGGGTGTCCTTGGCCGCGGGTGAAAGGGACCCATTGGAATTTCTCTGTGAACTTCCACGGGCCCCGCCCGCTGCCCTGTGGCATGGCCACCTGAATTTGAGTTTTGATACCATCAGGGCACAGCTCAGTGACCTGGCCTACCTGTGCCCTATCAGAAATGCAGGTTCATGCCAGCTCCCAGGGAGATCACAATCTCCAGCGATGGGGACCATGTGGGGTGGGATCTGCGGCCAGGAGTGATCACCATTGTAGAAGTATGGGGTGAGGCGCTAAGGGGAGAGGTGTGGCCTCAAACCCTGAGCAGGCAGGTCAGCTCGGAGTCACATTTGCAAACATACAAGATGTATTACTACTTTCCTTTTTGGGCACAGGGTCCCACTCTGTAGTCCAGGCTGGCCCTGATCTCACTATGGAGTCCAGGCTGGCCTAGAACTCACAACAATCCTCCCGCCTCCGCCTCCCGAGTGCTGGGATTGCAGGTGTGGGTCACTGTACCTCACAAGAAATATGACTTCTTAGGAGGGTCCTCAGACAGCCCGCTCCATGCAGGGGTCCAAGGTGTAAAACACACCTGCTCAGCCGGCCCGTCCGTTGCTTCTGGTCTGGTGCTCAGTGGCTTTTGCATGCGACGTCAGCGCTTTATCGTAACACTGGCTTTGTGCAAGTGGGTTTTGTGCTGCGCGGGCCCCCAAGTGACACCTGGGCCCCGCCAAGCCGGGCAGCTGCACTGGGAGGGCAGGCGTCTGGCGTGCCAGGGGCTTTGGGGCGGGACCTTGGCTTGACAGGCTCCACCTGAGCCTGCCATAGCTGCAGGTATTGGGAATATCAGAATGGTGTCGGAGACCTGGAGGTGCCTTTTGCTGGGGACTGATCCCTTCCTGGTGTCGTTCCTCCCGCAGAGAGGAAGCGAGCGTTGTGCCTCGCCCTGGCCCTGGGGGCCGCCCTGGCCGGGGTCGCGGTGGCTGCTGGCCTACTGTGGAAGTTCTGTAAGTGCAGAGCCTTGGGTCCTTGGCTCATGGGTCCCAGTGGTGTCCTGGGCTGGGGTGGCCCCCGGGCCCTTCCCGAGGGCTCCTGTTGCCCTTCTGGGCTGTCCTCTCCCTTCCCTGCCTTCCTTTATGGTGGCTTGGGAGCCCACCCTCAAAGCGGCCAGTTTCCTCTCTCTGCCTCCTGCCCCTGACCTATGGGGTGTGGAGACCCCGGGCTTTGCTCAGGCAGAGGTACCATGGGAGGAGAATTTAGCGTTTGCCCAGGGGCCAGGCCCGGTGATGCACGTCTGTCATGCCAGCTCTCCGGAAGGCTGAGGCAGGAGGATGGCACATTCAAGGCCAGCCTGGGCAACTTAGTGATTTAGTGAGACCCTGACTGTAAAAGAAAAAAAAAAAGTGCTAGGGGCGTAGCTCAGTGGGAAAACCCTGGACTTTATCCCCAGTTAATAAAAAGGATGATGCATAGTATTGGGTGGGGAGGGGAGGGACAAAAGGAAAGCAGGAAAGTCCTCGCCACCTTGACAAGATACGCAGGTGCACAAAATGCTCAACTTCGTTGTAAACCTTAAAGTTTGCACTTACACATATCAATAAAATGGGGAGAAAAAGTATGAAAGAAAAAAGAGGAATTTTGCTAGTGCTTTGGGCCCTGACAGGGGCCACCCCGATCACTGTACGCAGGACCCCCTGGCCCCCACACACCTGTACCCTCAGACTGTGCCTTTGCCATCAGCCTGAGTGGCATAGATGCACAAGCACTGCGGGGCCCCTGGAGCCCCTGGGGCGGCAGAAGAGCTGGGAGTGCCCAGACCCCAGCCCTGGGGGCCCCCCACACCCATGTGTGCTGGTGACCAGGAAATGTCCCCACTTCTGGAGTCTAGAGGGGGGAATTATTCTTGTTCATGGGCTGTGGGGCCGGGGAGGACAGATGCAGGGACTCGGGGCACGGTAAGGCCCCCTTGGTTTCCCGGCCTGACGAGTGTTTCTCTCCCTGCCACCTCTGTCCCCTGCCAGTGGAGAACAGGTGCGCTGTGTCTGGAATGGAGTGCGGCTCCTCGGGAATCTGCCTCAGCGCATCGCTCTGGTGCGACGGCGTGGCCCACTGTCCCAACGGGGAGGACGAGAACCGCTGTGGTGAGCTGGGCCTGGCCGGACCCTGGGCTCTGGGAGGTGGCAGCTGGGAAGGGGCCAGGAGTGGCCCATCCCTACAGGGAGGGGGTGTGTTCCTGGCCTAGCACCATGGAAGGCGGGGATGGGGGGGTGGGGGGGATAGAGCCTGCAGGGCCTTGTCCCTCAAGTACCTAAGCTCTCAGTTGCCACATAGCACCAGTTAAAAGCCAAGCAAAGACTGGCCCAGCAGGAAAGGCCTGTAAACCAACACTTGGGGAGACTGAGGCAGGAGGATGGCAAGTTTGAAGCCAGCCTGGGCAACTTGGTGAACTAGTGAGATCCTGTCTCAAATTTTAAAAAGCTAAACAGGGGGCTGGGATATAGTTCAGTGTGGAGGCCGGGGCTGGGTCCCCAGTACAAGGGAAAAGAAAAGAAAGGAGAAAAAGAAAGAGAGAAAAGCCAAGCAAGCTGTTTGAAATAAAAAGTTGAGGATACACTTGTTATTTTCAGAACAAACTTCCTTTAAAATTATCCCTAGTTAGCTGGGCGTGGTGGTCACGCCTGTAACCCGAGCACTCAGGAGGCTGGCCTGGGCTGCGCGGCCAGATCAGGAGAGAGCAAGACCTGAGCCACAAAACAACTCTACCTACTATTGCCAAGCGAGCACTTCTCTTTGCTTTTATTATTCTGCTTTGTTTAATTGGAAAGTAAAATTTGTTATAATTATAAGGTAGCAGGCTTCCGCGCTACTTGCAGCGCTACTAAAGAGCTGAGGTTATTTCGGTAAAGTCTTGATTTACGTGGAGACATTTCATGTCCTCTTGAAGCCAGGGAGTTGCTACAGCTCCGCCAGAGCCTGGGAGTTGGACTCAGAAAGACAAGAGCGACTTCCTGCTTGATGTAATCCTTAGGGGCCAGAGCACAGCCCTGTCAGGGCGCTTGACTAACATGCTCACGCCCTGGGTTTGATTCCCCAGTTTTCCGTAAAAATTAGTCGGCTGCGGTGGCACACTTCTGTAATCCCAGCACTTGGGAGGCTGAGGATGGAGGATTGTTGTGTGTTGAAGGTCTGCTACATAGTGAGTTCAGGACCAGCCTGGACAGCAGGGCAAGACTCTGTCTTAAGAAGAAAAAACAAAACAACAACAAAGTGAGTCGCTAGAGAATGTTCTATTTTTATATTTTATCTGATTTGAAAATAAGATTTATTGAGATACAATTCAGATAACATAAAATTTATCCCTCTTAAATATATATGCACTGGCTTTTGTGCATTCACAGCTACAGACGACCCCTCCTCCCCGCCCCACCACACACACACCTATGTTCCTACGTAAGGAGTATGTGACGTATCATGAAGGAGTCCTTACCCAGCAGCTCCCAGCTCCAACCCTTCCCTGCCTCTCCTCCTCATCCTGGGCAACTGCTGCTTGTTAGATCTCCCCAGGGCCTCCACCTTCTTGGCACCAGGGCCTGCATCTGTGGGAGGCAGTTTTTCTATGGACGGGTTGACGGCTCACACCCCTTCAGATCATCAGGTACTCGGTTCTTATGTTGAGCACACAGCCCAGATCCTTCACAGGCACACTTCACCGCAGGGTTCACGCTCCTGTGATCTGACACCCAGTAGAGCTCAGGTGGTCATGGAATGATGGGGAGCGACTGTAAATACAGGTGAATCATTGCTCCTGGTCTGCTGATCGCCTCTGTGGTGCAGCCTGGTCCCTAACAGGACACAGCAGGGGAAGCTGCCCGTGGTCCAGGGCTGAGGACCCCTGCTCCAGACTTTTCCTGGGTGTGGACTACCGCTTGTGGCCTTTGTGACGGGCTTCCTTCACCCGGCTGCCATGTTTTCAGGGTCTGTTTGCGTGGCAGTAGCCTGTGTCTCAGCCTCACTCCCTCTGCGCTGACGTGTTGCACTGCATCTCTTGGATCCGTGTCATTTTCCTCCACGGTGACACGTGGGCGTGTCCACTCCAGCTGCTGTTATCTGAATTGTATTCGATCAGCAGCTGGCGCAGGGAGCATTTGCACATGTGTCTGGATACCTGCTTCCGGTTCTTTGCATGAAGGAAGCAAAAGACTTGTGGAGGAAAACAGATGCCTGGCCGCCTAGCGGTGGGACTGGCACCTTGAGAAGCACCAACGGTGGCTGCCACCTCTGGTGACTTGGTGACCACGGGGCAGCACGGGGCTCTGGCAGCAGCCAGGGTGACCCGAGGCTGCAGGTGCTCACAGGGACCCCGGCTTCTCTTACAGTTCGCCTCTATGGACCCAACTTCGTCCTTCAGGTCTACTCGTCACAGAGGAAGTCCTGGCACCCCGTGTGCCAGGACGACTGGACAGAGAGCTACGCACGGGCAGCGTGCACGGACATGGGCTACAGGTGAGTCTGCGGGTACAGTGCGCCCGAATGACAGTCCTGTGCCCCCACCAGTGATGGAGGTGACTTTGCTCTGCTTACCTGAAGATGCTCAGGCCCCTGAGGGCCAGGGACAGATGTCACTTGGGAAAGTTGCTCCCAGGCAGAGGTGGCACTGGCCCTCCAGAGCCCTGCCAGCTCATCAGCCTCCCATGGCTGGTGAGTGCCCCACGTCCTCCCTGGTTGCTGGGGAAGCACTCACCCGGCGCTGCGGTCCCCAGGGCAGGACGTAGGCTGAGGGCATCAAGGACTCTACATCCCAGGGGCCTCGGAGCCAGGGCTGAGGCTTGACTCCACTTTCATTGCCTGCGTGAGGGAGCCAGCTCTTAGAGCTCAGGAGAGAATCGGTCATCAGATCTACACTTAAAGAGCCTACTTCCTGCTTGTAATCCCTGCACCGTGGGAGGCTGTGGCAGGAGGCTCTCAAGTCGGAGTCCAGCTTGGGCACCTTGGCAAGTTAGTAGATCCTGTCTCCAAATCAAAACTAAAATATGGGGTGAAGTACAGCTCAGTATGAAGGCCCTAGGATCGGTCCCTAGTACCACACACAAGACACACACACACAGACACACACACACACACACACACACACACACAGTCACTTCCTATTTCTGTACGGAGCTAGGAGGTGGGAAAGGGTAAGAGGACATGGTCCCAGCCAGTGACTGGTCAGAGACCTAAACAGCACTGCCCGGGTGTCTTTTCTGCCACGGTCACAGAATGCCTGAGATTAGGTGATTTGTAAAGAGTAGCATGTTCTTAGTCAGATTCCATGGAGGAGAGGCTCAGGTTGGCTCATGGGTACAGGGGATTCAGTCCGCGGCTGGCTGCTGCAAGGCAGGACCATCATGGTGGAAGGGCGTGGAGAGCAGAGGTGCTTAGTTGACGAAGGCGCCAGAGAAGCAGTAGCTGGGGACCTCCGTGACCGGACCCAGACACACTGACACGTGAGCCTTACTCATCCCCTCGGTAGCTCCCTAGCCGGGGAGGTTGACACAGGCCAGCTTACGCAGCGAACCACTGCAGGCTGATGTGGCTCCCTGCTCTGGAAGCTAGACATGGAGGGCTCGGTGCTGGCACCTAGTGACAGCTTGGCGCCACCTTGTCTCACGGTGAAAAGTGAAAGAGCAAAGGACTGTCACCAAAGCGCTGATACAGAGGCCAGGCCTGCACCTTCACTGTCCTCCCTGGAGAGAAGTCACCTACTCCTTCGAGAACAGCCTTAACCCTTTCTCAAGGATGGTGCCCCACAACCCAAACACTTCTCAAAGTCCCACCCCTTCCAACACCGTTAAACTGGGGACAACTTTCTACCTGAGCCGGGAAAAGACAAGACCTGGAGGCCGGAGCATATGGGGAGACGTGGCGGCCCTTGGGCCCAGTGGCAGGGTGGCGACGTCTTGTTGCTATGCTCCTTTGCACAGAGGGAGGCCCTGTGTGACCTTACGAGGTGTCAGGAAGCTCTGTATTCTGGTTTTCTAAGGGAATTATCGCTTCGTAAGAAAGCGGCTCATCTTAGCTGGCAAGACACTTGAAAATGCCATCCCTGTCACGCCTGGTTGAGTTACGTGGTGACACCCTGTCACAACTCAGAGACCTGCTAAAATTCCGTACCTGGGGACATTGCATCATGTTGGTGTGATCAAAATATACAGTGAATGTTTACTTTTTATAAAATTACTGTGGTAATAGGCACACGGCCGTGACTGTCCCTCAGCACCCCTTGTGTGAAGCCCACTCACCCACTGTTCTTGCCATTTTCTGGGGCAGTTCCAGAAATCCTCTTTTTGAGCAACTTTTTGGGGTGTGATCAAAACTATGTCCCTGCCAAGTGCCGTCCGACAGAAAGGCAGACTCATAAAAACATGACCGTGTGTTTTTGTCTGTGCCTTAGTCACCAGATCTGGCACAGGGTGACATCTGGCTCTTCCTCAGATTCGAAACGGCCATGGAGGGAAATGTTTTGAGTCGATGCAGGATGCAGAGGCACCACAGCAGTGCAGTACAGACAACCATAAAAGATACTTCCGCTGGGATAGCGTGTCTGAAACCAGGGGAGGATTTTGAGGGGATTTGTGGCCCTGTGTTTTTACTGTAATTTTTTTTTTAAATTTAAGCATTCACAACACTCTTAGACCACTTCACCTACCCTCCCATGTCTTTTATCTTCACCTGAACACTGACCCACATGGGTGCAGAAACACAGCCTGTGAAGGGCTTGAGCCCCGCACTGCAAATTTCCTGGATCGAACCCCGGTCATGATTCAGTATTCCATGATTAGGACAGGCGGTTTTACTCCCTGAGGTGGTCCGGCAATCACTCCTACCCCGGCCACCGTCCAGAAGGGGTCTCAGGGTACAGCGCAGTTTGTGTGATGCTTACAGCTTGGGTCTTCTGTCCTCCCTAGGAACAGTTTCTATTCCAGCCAAGGCATTGTGGATGACACTGGGGCCACCAGCTTCATGAAACTCAACACGAGTGCCGGCAACGTCGACCTCTACAAAAAACTGTACCACAGGTGTGTGGCAGATTCTCTGTCTCCTTCATGGACTTTGATAACGAGGCAACCAGGGAGACCCCACGGGTGACAGGGTCCTCAGCCGAGTGCTCCAAGCTGCAGTTCTAGGTTTGGGATGGGTTCCACACTGGGACCTGGCACGGACTCAGGCAGGTCTGGTGGCTCTTGGCAGGTCTGACACTTTTCTCGGGATGAGGGGGAGGTTTGCCGTTTGATTTGCAACAAGTGCTGTCTTTCTCCGACGCTGGGTACGGACAGTGTTGCAAGGTTGTGCCGCGACTTTAATTTTCTGTTCTCTAGAGCTCCTGGCCAGGGGCGTGTGTCAGCCAGCTTTTGTTATTCCAACACAATGTCAGAGGCGGGCTACTTCGTGAAGATGACATGTTTATCTTGGCTCACAGGCCTGGTGCACGCTTCGATGTGCCCTCCCCCCAGCCACACCATAGCGTGGCAGGAGTGCCGTGTCCCATGTGGTCTCTTTCCCTGTCCTTAAACAACGGGCTCCACCCCAGTGACCTAATCTGATCTAATCTCCCTCCCCGGGCCTCATCGCTAAACCACCATCCTGTGAATACCATTAACTCAAGACTTGGGGGACAAATGGTGTTGAGTCCGTAGTGGTGTGGCACCAGGAGCCCGAAGGACTTGGAGGTCCCAGTAAGGGTGACCGGCTCATCCGGTTTGTCTAGAACTGAGGTTTTTGGTGCTGGAAGTCTTTTCTCCTAGGATCTGTCCCAGCCGGCTGCGTGCCAAAGTGCTGTGAGAGCCTGGCACGGTGGCTCGCACATGCTTGTAACTGCCAGCACGCTGGGAAACTGAGGCAGGAGGATCACCAGTTCAAGGCTAATCTGGAGCAGGGGAGCCCTGTCTTGGCAGTGCCGGTAGCTTTCTGAGCCCTGGTCACAGGTGTATGATTCAACTCGGCAGTGTTTCCTGTACCCCATGTGCCACCTGTGGCCCTGGGCAGGTCCCACAGTGGGTGGACATGGGCTGCGTCCACTAGTTGTATGAATGACAGCTGGAGTGGCTGTGGGGGGTGGGAAGCAGTGGCTTCCCAGTTTGTCCTGCTTGAGCTCATGTGTGCATTATTATTCAAGTTTTGTGGTCCTGGGGACTGAGCCCAGGGCTTTCAGGTGGAGCTGGACCCCCAGCCTCCAGCCCTTCTCTCTTCCTTTTTCCTCAGACAGGCTGTCACCAAGTGTCCAAGTTGTTCAGGCTGGGCTCAAACTTTCAGTCCTCCTGCCTCAGCCTCCCAGTGCTGGGACCATAGGCCTGCACCACCAGGCCCGGCTTGTGCATGTTTTAAATGCTTGCAGGACACCCCCGTGCTCAGAATGGTCTTTGATGTGAAAGGTACAGCGTCCTCAGCACGCAGCTGCCTTTCCCCAGGTCCCCGTGGCTCACCTCCAGGTGGCTTGGCCGCCGCTCTGCAGCCGGCTGCCAGGTGCTGGCTTTAGGGGCTATAGCACTATTCACAGTGCCCGCCTCTCCTGGGAGGAGGGAGGTCAGGGCGGGCATGTGCTGTGCTCTGTCTAGGCGCCGACTTCTGGCAGTGTGGCTGTCACTGCCTGGGACCTGCGGGGGTGTCCAGGAGGAGAGGGATAGGCAGAGTTCGTGGGCCTCCGCTCCGCTGGGGGATATGGGGAAGGACTGGGGGGGAGGGTGGGGTGCTGCGCCCCTAAGGACAGACAGGAAGCAGAGCTCTGCCTGGCTGACTTTCTCCTAGAAGGAAGCTGGAATGCGGTCAGGCTAAGGCTCAGGGCTCGCCCCTCCCCACGGGGCGGGGGGCGATGTTTGACGGAGCCCCTGCTCGGGTTCTCACAGTGTGCCGTGGGCTTCTGTGTGTCCAGGGCCATCTCCGTCCCTGTGATCTAGCCTGATGGTGACACCCAGCAGCTGCGTTCACATCCAGGAGAGCCCAGGGCTGGTGCCAGCACATGGCTGGCTCTGGAGCTAGGACCAGTTCTTGCCATCCCGGTCTAGGGGGCCGGGGTCTGTGGGACAGGACACCTCGGATGTTTCTTTTTCATTTATAACCTGGAAGTTTGACGTCCAAGTGAGCAACACATTTTGCTCCCTGGCCAAAGGTGGGTTGGCCTGAGCCTGCCCTCTGTGCCAAGCCTGGAGGTCACCAGCAGTCACTAGAAGCCCCCTGTGTCTTTCTGGCAGCCTTAGAACATGATGGCTTTACATCCCAGGGGCACAGCTCAGCAGTTAGAATGCTTGCCTAGCACGCACGAGGAAGGCCTTGGGTTCAGTTCCTCAGCACATAAGCCAGGCATGCATGGTGTCACACGCCTGTACTCTCAGCACTCAGTGAGGTCAGGGCCAGCCTGGGCTACATAGTGAGTTCAGGACCGGCCTGGACCACACAGTGAGACCCTGTCTCTAAATAAATAAATTCCAAGAATAAAAATAAAAATGAGCCGTGGCGTGGGCTCCCTCAAAGCACTGTGTTGGCACTACAGGTAAGAACCCTTCCCAGGTAAGAGCATGCGGCTGAAAGTGTTCCAGCCCCCCGGGCTTTTCAGATCAGGACTATTTGCCTAGACACAAGGAAACGGTTCGAGGAGGCACCAGGTCTGAACACGAGTCCCTTCAGGTTCCACCCGCACCTTAAACACGCAACCTGAGGTCATTTCACGTGGGATTTTTTTTTGTGCACCTGTGTTTGGACTTTGATCTCTGACACTGGCAGGTCAACTGTGGAATTTCCCACTGGTGATGAGTAGGTGCTTCAAATGTTTTGGAATTCAGGACGTTTCAGATTTTGGTTCTGCCAACAAGGGATGGATATCCGACCCCCCTTTTGTCTTCCTTTAGCAGTAGGGAAAGCAGGCGCAGAGAGGTGAGGGAACCAGGCTGGGCTCATGCGCCTGGGGGCTGAGCCTGGGGCTGGGGCTCAGTGTCCGCTCTTGGCCACTGTCTCCAGTACAGATTGACCACAGTGGGGTCTTCAGAAGTGGACCCTCCTCTTCTAGGGGGACGGGGGAGAATGCGGGAGGTGAGGCGGGCACTCCTTGTGCCCACAGTGACCAGGCTTGCTCTCTTCCTTCCAGCGAGGCCTGCTCTTCCCGGATGGTGGTGTCTCTGCGCTGTATAGGTGGGTACGTCCTGGCAGGGCCCCTGTCATACTTTCCCCTAGGAAACAGTCCTTGTCTTGAGGAAAGGGCTCCCCCTTGCCGGGATGGCGGGAAGGGACGTGGGGGGCCGGGCTCGGCTGTGCCTAGAGGCATTTTGCACGGGAAGTGGGTGTGGCCACGTGGGTGGGCGTTGTGGGGAAGGGGCTCATGCCTCACAGCTGGCTGCGCTGTGCTTGTCACCCTCAGAGTGTGGGGTCTCCTCCCCCGGCCGCCAGGGCAGGATCGTGGGCGGGTCGGCCGCAGCCCCGGGTGAGTGGCCCTGGCAGGTTAGCCTGCACGTGCAGGGCGTCCACGTGTGCGGAGGCTCCATCATCACGCCCCAGTGGATTGTGACGGCCGCTCACTGCTTTGAGGAGTACGTCTGTGTCTTTGTGTCCCGCGGGGAGGATGAGGGGGCTCAGGGCCAGCTCCCAGGTGGGGTGTGGGGGGAGGGGTGGGATCTGTCGCTGCGCGGCCCTGAGCCGCCGAGTCTGACCATTGGAAGGCCCCGTGTCCTTGTTAGGCGACAGTGCCAGGCCCCCAGTGTCTCGGGGACGGGCAGGTGGCAGGCAGAGATGGGCACAGCGCGGGCTCCTGTCTCACCCTGCGGGTCTGGGGCTCACCTCAGCCCGGCTTTGGCCCCCACGTGTGGCTCTTGAGGACCCAAGAGTGCTGCCTGCGGTTCTGAGGCATCACACTCTGCCCCTTCTCAGGCCTCTCAACAACCCGCGCTACTGGACGGCCTTCGCCGGGGTCCTGCGCCAGTCCCTCATGTTCTACGGGAACAGCCACCGCGTGGAGAAGGTGATTTCTCACCCAAGTTATGATCCCAAGACCAAGAACAACGACCTGGCTCTCCTGAAGTTGCAGACACCGCTGGCGTTCAGTGGTACGCGGGGCCGAGGGTGACCGAGTGCCAGGCGAGCCTTTGCTTTCTCTTTTCCGGTACCGGAGTTTGAACCCAGGCCCTTTGCTTTGAGATACATCCCCAGCGCACTTTGTTGCTGTTCCAGAGAGCCTTGCTAAGTTGCCCAGGCCAGGATGGAACTCGCAGTCCTCCCGTCTCAGCCTCCAGAGTGCTGGGAGGACAGGCCTGCCCCACCACACCCGGCTGGGGCAAACCTTAAGGAAGGGTGGCCGGGGCGTAAAGTGCGTGCCAGGACCTGTGGAAGGGAGAATGGGCACTGAGGGCTTGGCAGAGGCCGGCGGTGCCTGTGGCGCGTGGCACGGTGACCACCACGCCTGTCGCCCGCCGTGTAGACCACAGTTCCGTCAACACACGGGAAGGCAGAGTGTGGAGTCGCCACTCAACTCTCCCTGCCACGGGCACTTTTGTGTATCTTTTCGTCCTCTGCCACTAGAGGTCAGCAGCATCCTCCAGGTCTGACCGGCAGAGTTAAGGTAGCACAAAGGTCCCTGGGGCGAATTCCGGCCCATTGAGAACTCCAGGGCTGTAATGCCTAAAGGTAATTAACTATTCTTCCGAAGATGGTTTGAAAGATACTTTAAAATCATCATCCTAACAAAGGCACTTTCCCTGAGCTGCTTTCCTCTGCTCTCCGGGCAGGTGGTGCGCCACCCAGCGGCGTGCCAGTGCCCGGCATTGGCCTGCGTGGCCCGGGGGCTCACGGGGTCTGTCTTCTTGCAACAGACAGGGTGAAGCCCGTGTGCCTGCCCAACCCCGGCCTGAGTCTGGAGCCCGACCAGCAGTGCTGGATTTCTGGGTGGGGGGCCACCTACGAGAAAGGTGAGGCGGAGGGGGGGGTCTGCGCTCCCCTGCGGGAGGGCTGAGTTTCAGTGTCCTGGGATTGACGCTCTGGGGTGGGGGGAACCTTTTGAATCCTTATGACATCCTTCACAGGCCGCATAAAATATCAACTAAAAACTTAGCCTGCTCTGTTACTACGAAACCAGTCCTAGATTGCTTGACTGATTTCTGTGGCACTAAGGATTGAGCCCAGGCCCTTTGCACTGAACTCCAATCCCAGTCCGTTTATACCTTTCATTTTGGAACAAGGTCTCATTAAGTTGCCAGGTTGCCCTGGCTGGGCTTGAACTTATGATCCTCTGCCTCAGCCTTCCGGAGGGCTAAGAGGCCTGCGCCACTGGGCCCACCTTGGATTCGTTACACTTCAAGGCCTGATTGCAGCTGCCTTGATTGAACCCAACCCTATGATTGGCAGCCCATCTATGACCTACAGGCCCGCCTTTCCCGCCCCTGTGCTACTCGATGGTTGGCACCTCTGGGCAGTTCCCCAGATGAGGCCTCAGTTTTTATGTCTGCCCACTGGGGAGAGTCATTACGTCCCTAACACGCCAGGAGAAGGCTTGGTGCAAGCAAGGATGGAGGGAGAGTGGGCAGAGGGGCAGAGGGACTGGGTGGTCTGGGGTGGGCGGAGGGCGCTGTCCACCCTCCCTGTAGGAGACTGGCCAGCATCCCTCCACCCTCAGGGAAGACATCGGACGTCCTGAACGCAGCAATGGTGCCCCTCATCGAGCGCTGGAGGTGCAATAACAAATATGTGTACAATGACCTGATTACGCCGGCCATGATCTGTGCAGGGTACCTGCAGGGCACCGTGGACTCCTGCCAGGTGACTACGGGCGTGGCTTGGCCTCTTGGCCTCTCGACTCTCCCAGGGCAGGGTGGCCTTGTCAGGGTGTGGCTGCTAACAGGTAAAAGCTTCAGGTGGCAGAACCAGACCCTGACCCCTCAGCTTCCTCTGAAAAAGCTCTTACCGGGCATCAAAAGAGTCAGTGGAACAGAAGTAAGGGTTTGTGAACCACGAGCAGGACCTGGCCATCAGCTGGCGCAGACGCGATCTGCCATGGGCACAGTCTTTCTCTTTTATCTCCCCCTAGTATTGGGGATTGAGCTCAGGACCTTCAGACTAAGCTATATCCCAGGGTTTTTTTTTTTATTTTTATTTTTTATTTTTTTTGAGAAGGACTCTCACCCGCTAGGCTGAGTTGGTGCTGAACTCACCATGTAGCCCCTGGCCTTCATTGCAGTCCTCCTGCCTCAGCCTCCCAAGTGTTGGAATTACAGGTGCGTGGCACTATGCCCAGCTTATGTGAGGCTGCAGTATCAAACTCAGGACCCGTGCCTGCCAAGCAAGTGCTTTAACCCCGGAGCTACACTCTTAGCCCCCAGCCTATTTTTAGACTTTGATTTTGAGACAGGGTTTTGATAAGTTGCCCAGGCTGGGCTTGAACTTGTGATCCTCCTGTCTCAGCCCCCAGAGTGTTAGAATTACAGGCTTGCGTTACTAGGCCCGGCTGGCACAGTCTCTTTTGGGCTCTAGTGGTAGAGACCTGGGACCCCGCATCCACGCGTGACTCCTACTGAGACCCTGAGACTCCACTGTGGACTGCAGGCTGTGACTTGACTTTCTGCTCTCTGTGTCTCTCTGTGTCCCCAGGGTGATAGCGGAGGACCACTGGTCACAAAGAAGAACAACATCTGGTGGCTGATCGGGGACACGAGCTGGGGCTCGGGCTGTGCGAAGGCATACCGCCCTGGCGTGTACGGGAACGTGACAGTATTTACAGACTGGATCTACCGACAGATGCAGGTAAGCTTCCTGACCTCCTGTCCCCTCCAGCTGCTACCTGGGCCCAAACCTGGGGTCTGGGAGGGGACCTCTGCCACAGGACAGCATGCCGAATGCACACAGCACAGCACACCCCAAACCTGTGGCCTCCAGCCGCTTGGAGACCCTCTTCCCTCCCCTGTGGCCCCCCAGGACTTCATTCCTCCCAGCTCCCACCCTTTGACACCCCCATTCTTCTAATGCTGCCTCCCTTCCGAGCACCTCCGTCTGCTGCCCACGTCATCCTGGCCTCACCTGCGTGGGGTCACTGGTACGATATCAGAACCAGCTGGATAGCTCTGACCCCATCTCCATAGGCCCCTAAAACTCAAGCGAGAGGCAGATTGCCGCAGGGAGGGTGGGGACAAGGCCTCCTCCTTGTGAGGTACCCAGCAAGAGGTCCTGGCAACCCCACCTCTCAGGCTGAGTAGCTGTAGAGGTCTGATTGGCAGGACCCATCCTGGTACCTGCAATCCTGACCCCCGTGTCGGCAGCGCCAGGCCCTGGGCGAGAGCCTCACATCCACCTGGGGGCCTCAGGCCCACGGTTTCTCAGGGTCCGGCCCCTCGCAGGCCAGGTGACGGTGACAGAGTATGTGGTTCCAACTGCCCTTGCTTCTCCCAGATGCCCAGACCATTGAAAGAGGGCCCTGCGTGCTGTCCCCCAGGCAGTGCCGCAGAGGGCTGGGGGGGCAGGAGAGGCAGCAGGAAGGAAGCAGACCCCCAGAGGGGCTCTGGCGGCCTCTGTCTGGGTGGTTCCCACAAGGCCTGGGGACCCATACCTCCCTGTCCCCCACGCGGGAGAATTATCCCGCACACGCTGAAGCCTGTGTCCTGCTTTGCAAGTCCCTCACACTCAACCAGGAAGGAGTCGCCTTCTGCTTCTGTGTGTCCTCATGGTGATGCCTGTGTCTCTTTCCTCTCCAACAGGTGAACAGCTAGTCTCATGGCTTCTCCTGGCCTCCCAACAGGAGGGACCGTGGGCCGGAGTCCACCCTGCCCCTGGCACAGTACCTGCAGAGATGGCCCAGCGGCCCCTTCACTTCTACTGAGTAGTGACTTGCCTGACTGGCACTGTCCCCTGTCCTGAGCCGGCTGCAGCACTCTCAGCCCTGTGCCACTCTCCCTGACCTCTGCCCAGAATCAGTGCCAGCCCCTGCTGGGTGGGCCCTAGGGCCGAAGCGGAGGACGGGCTGGTGCCAGCCTGCTCCTTCCTTCCGTAATTCCTCTGGGTGACTGGGTTGTGACCTCTCAGTAACCAGATGGCTTGAAAAGGAAGGGCAGAGGCCAGGTGGGATTTCAGGGGCCAGAAAGGGCCATTTCAAGGGAGGGTCACCTAGGTGGCTTGTGGCCTGGCTCTCCCAAGGAGTCAGGACTCTTTTTATTTTATTTTTGTGACACTGGGAGTTTAACCCAGGTCCTTTGCACTGAGCTACATCCGAGCCCTTTATAATAATAATAATTATTATTATTTTGAGATAGGATCTTACTAGATTGCTCAAACTGGGTTTGAACTTGGCAATCCTGCTGCCTCAGCCTCCCACGGTTGAGATCATAGGCGTGTGCCACCGTGCCTGGCTTGGTTTTGATTGTTTTTTTGAGCCTTCCTAGCATCTCCAGATGGACTCTGGCTGGAAATAAAGGGACTAGCCCCTCATGGGTGGCAACCTGATAGTCACCTGTGGGGGCAACAGACACTCTTCTGGCAGGGCGGAGAGCAGGGTGGGTGTTCCGAAGTGAGCAGGAGCCCGCCCTCCCAGGCACGCTCCTCATGGGGACTCCTAATTGGCTCCCAGCCTCCTGGCCCCAGGGGACTGAAACTAATCTGGCAGTGGCTGAGCCGGGCACCCTGAGGGCCTTGGCCCAGCCTCTCGTCACGTGGAAAGACTGGTCCCCAAGGATTCAGGATGCCTGGCTCCCTGCCCTGTTTCTTACTACCTCGCCCTCCTGGGGCTCTTTTGACTCTGAAGAATGCTGCCAGCTTTCTGCCTTTGAAGCTGCCTCAGTCCCAGGTGCACTTCCTGATGTGGCTCCTTAACCTGAGATTCTGCAGGTGACAGGGCAGAACACAAGCCCCCCAAGCTGGCAGGAGAGACCGGAAAGGTGTGCGCTAGACTGGCTCCCACGGAGGGACAAAGCCATGCTGGCATTGCCGGGTGCCTCGGAGCAGCCCAGCTGTGGCCACCGCTCTCCTCCGCCTCAAGCACCCAGGTTCCTGAGATGCCATCCCCACGTCCTGCTGGGCCTGGACCTGTGGGGGCAGGGACACGCACCCCACTCACAGGATGCTCCCACACACGTCCACGCTGGGGACTCTCCAGATCGCAGCCCCTTGAGGCGCCTGTTCCGTGGCCAGATGTGTCCCCGTGCTTCCCCACACTCCTTCCCCTGCGTGTCACACACACTGTGTCTCCTTCTTTGCATCTGTTCTCAGCTGCAAGGTGCAATTGTGAGGTGTGCAAATAAAGTCTGTGATTTTTCCGGTACCATCCAGTCTGCAGCCGGGCCTGGGGACACACCTTGTCACCTTGTTTGGTGAGGACCTCAGGGCTGCTGCCTGGCTGGGGTAAGGAGGGTGCTGGTTGGGGCACCTGGTGGGGACTGGCGGGTCCCCTCGGCTCCCCCAGCCAGTCCTGTAGGACACGACCCTCTGGGGAATCCGAGGGTCTCACCTGGGATTCCACCTCTCCTGGAGCCCGTGTTGGTTCCTGGAGACAGAAAGTCCTTCCAACCCACTCTCCCTGTCACTGGGCCGGGAGCAGGAGGAAAGGCTCAGTGAGCTAGGTTGGTAGCACAGGCCTATACTCCCAGCACTCTGGCAGGCTGAGGTAGGAGGATCACAGGTGTGAGTCCAGTTCATCTTAAAATCAAAAAACTAAAATTAAGAAAAGGTGGGGTGGGGTGGGAGGCTGGGAAGGTAGCTCCACGTGCAGGCTTGGGCTTGGTCCCCAGAACCAGCACACAGAGGGAGCCACTCTCGCCGGCATTCCTCTGCACGGGACCGGTGACGCGGGGAAACAAGTGGCCACTGGCTCCATTATGACGGAGTGTGTCCAGGTGCAGGGGGAAAAAGTAAAAATTTGACTTGCGCGTCAGGTGTGTCCAAACCCATTTTTTGTGATGCCTGCTTTTATTTATTTTTTGACTGAGTAAAGAGGGACTGTCCCGTGGGCCACAAAAACATAATGTAGTTAATGTGCATGTGAAAGTACTAAAGCTTGTTTTATTCAAAAAATTTTACTGTAATATTTTTTTTTTTAAATCAAGGGTAAAACACCGGGTTGCACCTATAAGTTAACTGTGTTGTTAAACGTAGCTCTCTGTCCTGACCAGAGCCACAGCCGTGGCACCAGCAGCCCCGAGCCGCGGCCCTGGGAAGTCCAGCTCCGTGCTGGGGAGCCTCAGGCGCACCAGGTTTATGCGAAATCAGCCTCCAGGCCGTCAGTCAGAACGCTGCTGGTCAGTTTCTCGGTATTGTGCTCCAGCCCTACAGCCCTGAGCTCAGCTGAGGGTGGGTGTCCCAAGCTCTGCCTCCTTGGGCTAAAGACCCAGTGCTGCCCCGGGGCATCACTGCCATCAAAACACACAAAAACCTGCAAGCATGGGACAAAAATAACCATGAGAGGGACATGAGTTTGCAGCCTGAGCTGGAACAAGAAGCAGAGTGCCACCGTGGAGGCCTCGGAGGGGACATATGCACCCGGGGGCACAGGGATGCCCTGTGCGTGGCCCTGAAAGGGCTGCTGGTTAATGTGGGCTCTAGCAAGTGGGCGGTGTATCTGTAATCCCAGCACACAGAAGGCTGAGGCAGGAGATCTGCTGTGAGTTTGAGACCTGGGGACATGACCTGCAAGGGTGGGTTCTTGTCCCCAGCCCCTGCCTCTCCCTGATTTCGGGCTGCCGTGGGGTGAGTGGCTGTCCCCCACTGGCTCTCCCATCATGCTGTGTCTGCCTTGGATCCAGACAACCAGGGACTGAGCCCCTGCAGCCGTGAGCCCAAGCTAACCTGTTCTCCTCTAAGTTGTAAATGTGAGCTACCTTGTCCCACGAGTGAGAAAGTGACTGATACACCAAAGCACTTGCTGTTTTCCCCACCCCTTGTCCCTCCACTAGGGCACAACTGGCCCTGCATATTCCTGACCATTCATTTGGGCAGACAAAGCCAGCAACATTTGTCCCGGTTTGGGTCTGGAATGTCTCCTAAAAGCCTCATGTACCTGGAAGGCGGTTGGTCGGGGGTTAGCTCACTGACACATTGCTGGGCTGTCAGGAGGCAGGGCCTGCGTGGAGGGAGGGGCCAGTGGGCGTGGCCTAGAAGGGGACCTTCCTCCACCCAGCTCTGCCCTTGCCTTTCTCTGCCTCCTGTCGCCATGTCGTAGACAGCTCTACCCTGCCCAACCAGAGGAGAATGACACCTTTGAATTGGGAGCTAAAATAAATCTCTCCTCCTTTTAAGTGGTGGGTGTCAGAAATTATGTCCAAGCAATGAGAAGGTAACACTGTCTTGAGCTGTCCCCAGACACTGCCCTGAGTCCCGGAGGGGCTAAGGAATTCGCGCAGCACTATGCATCAGCCAGGGGTCCTAGGGAAGCTGGCTGCTACAATGTCTAGTCCTCCCCCTATTCCTTCTCAGGTGGTAACGAGGGAAAGCCACTCAGAGGGCAGCTGCCTCATATGATACCATGCCAACCCGCAAAGTAACTGATAAAGGGTGATGTAGCCTCAGGCCATAGACTCTGAACCCAGGAAGTCTTTATGGGCACGAGAATCACCAGAATCACATTCTCTTCACATGTTACTGGCACATTTCCAACAGACTACCTTGCTCTGGAGTGGCGAAAGAGTCAAAAATCCTATTGCTTGAAAAGTTCAGGCAGCTGCAAACGACCCCATCAGCACTCCCCAGGACACAGGCCGGAGTCATTTCTTCTATGAAACAGACGTTGCTGATCAGGACTGGGGGGTCCCCGCCTGCACGCCAAGGCAACTCTACAGCTACGGCCTTTATTCCGAAATCACAGAAAGCCACTAAAAAAATAATAAACCTTTGTTCCTTTATATTCTTTGAGTATTGGTAAATTTGTCTCGCTAACCCACCCCTGGCCCTGACGCACGCCTGTCCCCTGACATGTTAGTGCATCCTTCCCGATATGCCATTGCTTAAGTGCTTCGTGTCCACTGGCCAAGTGCTAGCGACCCTCTGCTCAGAGTGAACCATTTTGTTAACGGAAACTGACCAATTCAAGCTGCTACTCCTTATAAGAAGCAGCTGGTAGTCACTGCCGAGGACCGGGGGCTGCTGTCCTAGGGGATGGTGGCCCACAGGCCAGCTCCACAGGCTGGGCAGGGGTTTGCGTCTCGGTAGGCCTGGAGAATCCAGCCTTGGCTTCCCCAGCCACAGGTCAGCAGAGGGGAGGCGGGTGGTACCGGGAGGACCAGGAGGGCCTGGGGAGGGGAGCAAATGGGCCTAGCCAGCATTCTCCCAGGAGCACCATGATAAGAAAATAATTTTTAAAGCGCTTCAACTTTGTCAGCTCTCTCTCTCTCTCTCTCTCCCTCTCTCTCTCTTTCTCTCTCTCTCTCTCTCTCTGCATCCCTGGGGATTGAACCTAGGGTGTTCCCACTGAGCCAGTTGCCCATTTTGCAACAGGGTCTCCCTAAGTCGCCAAGATGCCCAGTCGGGGCTCCAACTTACCATCCTGCTGCCTCAGCCTCTGGGAGTGCTGGAATTACAGAAGCTTGCCACCAACCCTGGCAGTGTCTATTTTTTTAAAAATTATTATTATTAATTTTTTTTTTGGCTTTTAAAGGGATGTGTGTTGACAGGGCCTGAGGACAAGGAGCCAGGAGGTGGCAAAAGGTAGGCCTAGGTTGTTCCCAGCTGCAGTGGGACGCCCACACTGCCTGCGGGGCGGTGTGTTGCAACCAGCCGGTTCCAGGAATCCTCCTCATGGTGCTTCCCTAGGGCCTCTCCTGGGCGGGGTTCCCCTGCACACCCCAGGGTGGCACTGGCCGCCTCCAACAGAGAACCCCTGGGGACACTGCTGAGAAGGGCAGGTGAGGGGCTGGCAGGGAGGAGGGACCCCCCCAAGGGGAAGGGTGGGGGCAGGACACACCGGGAGGGAGGGCAGGACGGAGGAGTGTGGAGGGGAAAGGTGGAGCAACCCTCTGCCGGGACGTGGGTCGGGTCGGGAAGTGCTCCCTACACCCCAGGACTGAGCAGCAGGAGCATGGAGCCAGGACCCAGAGCCTGAGTGATGGACAGCCAGTGGGGACTAAGCAGAGTGCCCCTTCACTAGGGTAGGGAGCACCCAAGGGGCACCCGCTAGCCCAGGCCCTAGCCCAAGGCCTCCCATTGACCTGCACCAGCTGTGTGCTGGACACCTCAAAGCAGAACTGGGGTGACCCAGGATGGCACTTCTGGAGAAGATTCCTGAACCTTCCACAGCCTGGAGACGGAGGCAGGAGATCAGCAAATTCAAGCCCGGGCAACTGTAGTGACTTACAGAGCCCCTCGGGCCCATCACCCCACCCCACAAAAACAGCCAGGGATCTAATGGTTGGTCCCTACCCTGGTAGAAGCAAAACCCACGGGAGTGAGAGATGGGGCCGGAGGGGCGAGCACCTTGCTCCTCGGTACAGAAGGACTTCCCGGCCACAGGTGCAGGACAGCCAGCAGGCAGACCAGTTGGGTGGCTGTTAAGATTATCCTGCCGTAAGCCAGGCTGTGGGAACAGAGAGGAGCGTGCCGGAACATGGGAGGTAAGAAGGATCGGAGCCACAGCAGCTGGTGACCCCTCATACTCTTGCGTGTCTCCGGTTCATTTCACTGCTGCCCTCTACCAGACAAGCGGGTAAGTCAGGAGGGCGGGCCAAGGATGCCCGAGGCAGGAGCCGCGGGTCAGGGGCTCTTAGAGCAGGAGGAGGGCACGCGAGGAGACAGTGAGCACGTCCAGGCCTGTCACGTCCCTTCCCGGAGCCCTCTTCCCTTGCCTGGACATGCAGAGGACTCGGGAGGACTCTGACCTTCCGCGCAGGTACAGCGTCACCAGGCCTGTCCCTTCATCTGGGTGAGGAGGGGCGGGGCTCTCGCTTGTACCCTCATCCTCAGGTTAGGGAAGCTGCTGGTCTCTAAGGCAAAGGCTCTGTTTCTAAAGCTTCGTTTTGCTGCACAGCCCAGAACACTGTGCAGCGAGGGAGGGCACCAGCGTGAGGGTTTCGGCCAGCACTGTGCCCCCCTGACTCCCACCATACATATTTTCAGTTCTCTGACAGTTTGGGAAAGAAATGTGTTCAGATGAGTTCTGTGAATTTCTGAGCGCTGGAGCCCACTGGGCTTGAGGTCTCTGGGGGCCCCGCCTTGGCAGGCAGGCACCACACCTGCCTATCCTTTACAGCAGTGGTCTCCAAACTCTTTTGCACTGGGGCCTGGTTTCATGAAAGAGTTTTTCCACAGGTTGAGCAGGAGCCAGGCCCGGGGTGGGGTGGGCAGAGGACGTGCAGCCCTAGCGGTCCTGTCTCAGCTCTCCCTACATCATCAGGCATCGAGTTCTCGCAAGGAGCACGCAACCTAGACCCCTCCCCTGTGCAGCCCGCTCTGATTTCCTTTCTTTCTTCTACATAGAGTCTCGCTCCGTAGCTCACGCTGGCCTCAAACTCACGGCGGTCCTCCTGCCTCAGCTTACCGAGTGCTGTGATTGCCGGTGTGCGCCGCCACGCCTGGTCTATGTGGTATGAGTGAACTGAACCCAAGGACTTGCACTTGCTAGGCAAGCGCTCTAACCACTGAGCTATGCCTCTAGTTCCAAGTTTGCAATCTTGTCGGACGGTGTTACTAGCTGTCCAGGGCTGTGTGTGGCCCACAGGTCTCACATTAGACATGCTTGGCCTACAGAGGTTACAGTCTAGTTACCAAAAAAAAAAAAAAAAAAAAAAAAAAAAAAGTCGTAAACAAATCTCATAATGTTTTACCAAACCTGTCTCGGGGCTGGAGTTGAAATCTCCTGGCTCAGGCTTGTTGGCTGGTGGGCAGTGGGCCGGTTGAGGTTGCACTCAGACATAAACCACGCAGGCCCTGGGCCTCGGCTGTCTTGTTCACTGCTGCCCGGTGGCCAGTAGGTGCTTAAGGAATATTTGGCACATCGACAGAGGGCCTGTCCCCTCCACCCAGTTGCTTTGTTTGGGTTGAGGTACCTGAAGGTGGCCATATGCCTCCTGCAGAGTGGGTGAGCCCCTCCGAAGACCCCCCAACTCTTTGGTGGTCTCAGCTTACACCCCGGGACTGCAGAGCCTGCTGCTTTCCTTGCTGTTGCCCCGCTGAGCGCGCCTCTGAGTAACTGCACCGTGGTGGCTCGGCCATGCCTCGGTCTGCCTCGAAGCCTTTTGGGACGAGGAGCCACTTCCCACAATCCCCCCATCATGGCCTTTCCATGTAGGTTGTCTGCGCTGCTGCCCCCAGATGTCGTCCTGTCCAGTCTGGGCTATTCCAAGAGAACACTCCCATTCTACAGATTCGTGTATTTATTTTTGTTGTTTTTGCAGTACTGAGAGTTGAACCTGGGCTTTCACGGGGGGCTACATCCCCAGCCCTTTTTAAATTTTTGATTTTGAGACGGAACCTCACTAAGCTGCAGAGTTGCCCAGGCTGGGCTCAAGCTTGCCATCCTCCTGCCTCAGCTTCTCAGAGTGCCAGGATGACAGGCCTGCTCCACAATGCCTGGTTCATTAACAAAAAGAAAGTACGGACAGTCAAGAGCACGAACCATGCTGCTCCAAAGGAGTTATTGTGGGGAAGAATCTCCACTGCACCCCAGTGTTTCTGACTCCAGCTGCCCAATCCATCCTTCCTGCCTCCAGGGTGCCCGCTTGGTATTAGAGGCGTGCTCCTCTAACCCTAGCATTTTCTTTTTATGAAGATGTCCTTAGGTAGATTCGAGAAATGAAACTTGTGTTCTGACGGCAAAGGCCACTAGATTTCCCAATGAAAGCGTGAACAGAAATGTTTGCTATGGATTTTGCAAGAATGGGGGAATGGGCCCTGGGTGAGGAAGGTTTAAAGCAAAATGCAAATTGCCTCTTAACCAAGCAGGTGAGAGATTTGTTCACTGCAAATTACAAAGCAAACACTGAAGGAAAACACGTATGAATGAAAAAGCATCTTGTATTCATGGACTGGAAGATTTCATATCACTGGGACATCAATGTGGCCCTAAAGGAATTTACAGATTCAGTTCACTTCCTGTCAAAATGCCAGTGGCGTTTTTTTCTAGAAATATAAAAATCCATCTTAAAATTCATATGAAATATTTAGACTCCAAATAAGTGGGTCAATCTTGAGAAAGAAGATCAAAGCTGGAGGTTAAAGCTGATTTTAAAATGTACTGCAAAGCAACAATGACCAAAAGAGTGTGGTACTGGCCTGAGGATAGACATACGGAACATGGATGGGCTAGAATTGAGAGGCCACAAATAAACCCTTGTACTTATGGGTGGGTGCCTTTAAAGGAGGCTAAGAAGATTCGGTGGGGAGAAGGTAGTTGCTTCAGCAAGTGGTGTCGGGAAAATTGCTATCAGAATTGCAAAAGGGCAGAGTTGAGCCTTACCTTGTACCATGTACTCATGGTGGCTTAAAGACCAAAGTGTAAGGTGCAAAATTATAAAATTCTTACAGAAAAAAGCTTCAAGCCATTGGATTCGACAAGCATTTCTTGAATACGAGGCTGAATTCAGACAACCAAAGCAAAAATAGACAGATGGGACCATGTCAAACCTAAAAGCTTTGCGTTTCAAGGACCTAATCATCACATCTAACAAGGAGCGAGTGCCCAGGATATTTGAATTGCTGCAACTCATCACGAGCAACAGTGAAAATAAGTAACCCAGTTAGAAACAGGCAAAAACTTGACCAGGTAGATATAGTCCGCTTCAGACGACCAACGGGCGTAGGAAAGGATGCCTGACATCGGAACCATTAGCAGGCTGACACCACGGGGGGTTATTACCTCGTATCCATCAGGTCGGCTGTTATTAAGGAAACCAGCCCACAGCTGTCGGCAGGGATGTGGGAGGGTTCGAACCCTTAGCCTTGCTGGTGGGATTGTAAAGTAGTACAGCTTCCAGGGAAAACTACGCGGCAGCGCATCAGAAAATTAAAAATAGAATTCCTCAAAGATCCACCAATCCCATTTTAGAATATTCACTCAAAAGCGTTACGCCCTGTTGTTCTCAGAAACACTATTCGCTGTAGCCAAGAGGTGGCTGCGATCCACACGTTCGTGGAGAGACGGGAGGACAAACACACGGGGTACTTACTGACAACGGACATTTCTTTTCCAAACTAAATGAACATGCTGCGTGTGGAAGGCACATGCCTGTAGTCTCAGAGGGGCTGAGACAAGAGGATTGGAAGTGACAGTCTAGCCCGGAGCAACTTAGAAACTTGCCAGACCTTGTCTCAAAATAAAAAAATGGGCCGGGGGACTGAGCCTGATTGAAGGCTGTGGGTTCAACCCCAGAGAGAAAAAGATCACACTTGGCGACACCGAGTATGTTAAGCTATAGGAAGTCCATTCACCACAGACAGGTACAGCATGACTCACCTACTTGCCAAAGGCAAAAGCCATGGACAGAGACAGGAAATAGCATGGCGGCTGCTAGGCTTCAGGGAGAAGGAGAAATGCCAGGGTTAACCTTTAGTGGGTACAGAGAATTTGTTCTAGAAGATGAAAATGCCCTGGAGATTGATAAGATGGATTTCCACAACGCTACTGAACTGAACGGTGAACGACAGGTAAGACGGTAAATTTGATTTTATGCATTTTCTTTTTTTGCCTGCAACTTTTTAAAAAGAAAAGTGCACTCTTAGATAAGAGCGCTGCTCCTGGCATCAGGCAAGCCGAGACAAAAGCCAGGTTCTTGCAGGGCACAGGAAGTCAAGGCTGAGTCATGGAACTGCCTTATCGCTGGGCATAGCTGGAGCCTGGCTGCTCCCGGCTGGTGCCCAACCTGAGAGTGTGCAGGCCCAGTGCTGTACAGTTCTCATGTGGGCAGGCGGGAAGGAAGGTCGCCGTCCTCTGGCCTCTGTGACACAGGGGGACATGAGTGGTATGAACAGAATGAAGCCGTGTGTCCGTAAGTTGTATGTCTCCTGTCTCGCTCGATGGCACCATATGGGGACGTCTCAGGAGCAACAGTGGCTATGGAGAGAGGACGGGTGACACCCATGGTGTGGAAGAATGTGCCTAGGTAGGCCAGGCCATCTCGTGTTGAGTGGCTGGAGCCCCCGGCTCCATGGAGGTGAGAAGGTGGTGAGGGAGGACAGGTAGAGTCAGCTGGACCTGGGGTGGGGACAGTCAGTCTCCTTTGCAGACCTTGCTTCTCTGGAACTTTTCCTGCAAAAGTGACAGACTTCCCTTGTGTTGTGGTAGATGCAGGGAGGGCTGGTGGCACGGGTGGTGAAAGATTTTACCAGTAATCAAAAAATACTAGCAAATGTTGAGTGTGGTGATTCAGGCCCGTAATCCTAGAACTCCGGAAAGCTGAGGCAGGAGGATTGCAGATTGGACCCCAGCCGGGGCAACTTGGCCAGAATCTGTCTTAACTAAACAATACAAGTGGGCTGCGGATGTAGTTTAGCTCCAAAGCCCTGCGCTCAATCCCAGTAAAACAAATGTTGGGGGAAGAAAGAAGAGGAAAACCAGGAGTGAGTTCAGATAAAGGACGTCTTCAAGAGGCACGGCAGGTGCGTGCCAAGGGAGAAAACCCACAAGAGGGTGCGGGGCAGGGTCTTTAATGGGGAGTAGAGACGCTGGGCCAGCAGGTTAGAAGTCCGTAAGACGTCATCTCTTTTTGATCTTTTAGGAGCTCCTGTGATCGGGGGTTTCCACTGAGCGTGTGACCTCTCAGGGGCCTTCACTTACAGCAGAGGGCCCCGTGGGTCCCATAAGGTGCTGGTGGGGTTTAGCGTTGGCTTAGAGGGGTTCCCCGGGGTCTCATAAGGTGCTGCCGGCGTTTGCTCAGAGGGTCCCATGGAGAATGAGGGCCGAGAGACTCCATAGCTGAGACACTGACATGCAGGGGACGTAGCTGCCTGGGAAGGATGAGGGGAGGGAGAGGTGACGGCCACGGCCTGCAGTCATGTAGGGACATCTCCTCCCTGGGGGTGGGCGGTGGTGGAGAACGTGGGAGGAGGATGGGTGGTCTTGGGAGGGAAGGCGCGGCCCTGCCACGTGGGGCTTAGCTCTTCAGTCAGCCCAGCTGCGGTGCTCCGTAACCACCCTGGTGTGTTACAGCAGCGCAGGCTGTGAGTTTTATCCGGTGGGCTCCCACGTCCCTACGGAGAGGGAGTCAGCTCAGCGACTGGAGACTAACTGGGTACAAGGTGGCCTGGACTGCCCCTGAGAAGTGTGGGGAATTTTAACCCGCTGGTCACCGCACCCTGGGCCAGGCCCTGCCTTCGGGGCCTTCCCAACTCCACTGTAGTCAGTCATGGAGAGGGCTTGTGAGAAAACGTGAGTGGGGCTGGCTGTGCCCACAGCACAGGGATGCCAGCCGCTGTAGGAAGCACAGGTCCTGGCCAGGACGCAGCGGACCTTGGCCCCGGGTCCCTGCCTGGAAGGGCTCAGCCATTTCCTGTCACAGCCATGAGGTTGGGATCTGGGAGCTCCCAGTGTGAAGGGACAGGGCCACCTTCCCTGAAGCAAACCCTGCTGGTCTTCCCGGCTCACCCTAGCCTTGGCAGGGCAATCCCAGAAGCGAGCCAGTTCCAGCCTGACCTGTGCCCTGGAGATCTGGGCTCTGCCCAGCGCCCGCCCCTGGAGCCTGCCAGTTCCCTACTCTGCCTGCACCTGGCCCGCCCCTCGCCTGCCCAGCCCAAGGGCGGGCCCTGTGCCTTTCCAGCTGTCGCCCTGGCCTGGCTGGCAGGCAGCAGGGAGCCCCTGAAGATGATGCGTGCTGGAGCTGCTGCTGGTGAGCGTTGCCCCGCCGGGTGGGTCACGGGGCAGAGTGGGGTCTAGCCTGGGAGGGCCACCCTGCGCCCGCCGCACTGAGTCTGGAGGACAGAACCGCTCCAGGGCCATCTGCTGTTAGGTCTGGGATCAGGAACGGGGCGGAGGTTTTGGAGCAATCTGGGCCCTAGCGTCATGGCGGGCCTGCTTGTTCCCGTGCCCTCCCCCAGCGGGGTACACACCGGGGCTGGTGTGACTTCTCACCTGAAGAGTAGGCATTGGGTGAGGGCAGGTAGGGCACCCCGAAGCCAGTCCCTACCTGCGGATTGGGGTGGCGCCCCTGAGCCTCTGCCAGAGGGAGGCTGGCCGACCGCTGGTGGGCGGCACATGGGGCTTGCCTGGGTGGGGTAGGAGCAGGCCGGGCACCTGTGGAAAAAGCGAAGGAGACAGGGAGGCAGGGGGCCGTGAGCGCCGGGCGCCTAGCACACCGTCACAGCCCCCTAGCATCTTTTTACAGGGCTGCTTTTATTTTTCCCGTTTTTCAGTGGACGCTGTAGGAGATGTGGAGGAACATGAAGAAAAGCGCCACTCTCCTCACCCGCCCCTCCTGGAGCGCACGGCAGGTCTCCTTTCAGCGTGGCTTGGCCACGCCTGCTCCCGGCTCCGCAGGGACACGGGCTCTTCCACATGAGTTTCACTGTGGCCCCAGGACGCTGTCAGAGGACTGTCGTACCCAGGGGCTCTCAGGGCCGCCTCACTGCTCCATTCCCAAATACCACAGAGCCACATCTTAAGATATTTTGCTTTATTGTATAAAATATATGCTTATTTAAATTAATTTTAATTAATTAATTTTTGAGACAGTGTCTTGCTCTGCAGTCCTGGCTGGTCTTGAACTCATTATGTAGCCCTGACTGACCTCAAACACATCACAGTCCTCCTGCCTCAGCCACCCGAGTGCTATTTTATTTTATTTTGGCACCAGAGATTGAGCCCAGAGCCATCATACCGAATGATGTCCCCAGCCCATTTATGATTATTAGCAGTAATAATAATTAGTAAGTTGGCCAGGCTGGGTTCCAACTTGTGATCCTCCTGCCTCAGCCTCCCAGACTGCTGGGATTAAAGGCCTACACCTCAGACCCAGCCACATGCTTTTAAAATAACTATTTGTGATGAGCAACTCCTGCTATAGCTGGCGTGGACGATGGGATTCCGGGGTGGAAGGCATGTATATGTAGATAAGGTGGCCAGGCCACTGTGTGGCCGTCTCAGTTGGTGGAAATACATTCTGTGGTGTTTTACGGCGACAGTCACCTAAAGACACGTGTCTCAGGTGCACCCCAGCCCCCAGGCGACACACCAGCGTTTCTAGGTGCCACCTCTCACAGGGCACTGGTGTTCCACACGGCCACTGTGGAAGGACACGTCTCCCGGTTCCCACCGTGGGTGTTTCGAGGACCGTCCTGCAGTTCCGTGGGGGAGAGGTGGGATATGGCACACCTGCCTTGTGCCACACACAGTGACTCACTCCTGAGCTGTGCGGTCTTTTCATAGAAGGCTTCTGGATAATACCTGGCTTGTGTTTACCTGGAGTGTGGGATTGTGAAAGAAACACCTTGAAACAAAGCCGTGTCACCTGATTGCATTATTACTGGGGGGATCGAACCCAGGACCTGCACGCTGAACTCCACGCTGAGTCCTTTTCTTGACTTATGTATTTATTTTTTTGAGACAAGTCTTACTAAGTCACTGAGTTGTTCAGGCTGGGTCCAAACTTGCCATCTTCCTGCTCCAACCTCCAAAAGTGCCAGTGGGTCCAGTTTCCTTTTTGACTCTCTGAACTAAAATGGTTTGACAGCTTTTGTAGCGTGGGCAGCGTCCCCGACACGGGCCCAGGGCGGGGTTGCTCCCGGCAGACACGCAGGTTGAGGGCAGAGAGGCTGAGTGTGCCTTTGCTGTGAGGCTGCCTCTCAGGTGCTTGGGCTTGGCACGTGGCCCTGCAGGGAACGTCACAGGGCACCCTGCTGTAGCGCTCCAGACGGGCCCTTCCTGGCACTTCTGCACAAAGCCTCAGTGGGCAGGACAGGGATGACGGTGGTACCTGAGGCCAGCAGACCCTAGAATCCACAAGGCACCCAAGCCCTAAGAAGTCACCCTCCTGCCTCAGCCCTCCCCAACTGGCGGGTTGTGGCTGCCTCTGTGGCCAGGTGACTTGCGTGCCCAGTGGCAGGTGACAGTGGCACGCCTGCTCCCTGCCCTCAGTTGGGTGGCAGGCCCAGAGTTGTCCTCCTCAGGATGGGAGAGGGACAGCCAGGCAAGTTCTGAGAACCCGCCTGCGGGCCAGGCGGGTGGCACAGGCCTGTAATCTCAGCACTCTTGCAGGCTGAGGCAGGAGGATTGCAAGCTCAAACTCAGTCTGGGAAACCTCGCAACTCAGTGCGACCCTGTCTCAAAATAAATAAATAAATAAGCTGGAGATGTAGTTCAGTGTGAAAACTCTGGGCTCCATCTACAGACACACACACACACACACACACACACACACACACACACACACACACACAGACTCACACACGTCTGGGGATGCATGTGCTAGCACATTGAAGCAGGGCATCTGGGGACAAAGCTGGTGATGTCCTACCTGTGCTAGGAGCTGGCCTCCGCTGTCCCCCTCTGGGTGGGCCGCTGGGGGAGGCGTGTGTCCCCGGACTCTTCCTCGACAAGTTGGTGACCGCTTTATGATGACAGCAGGAAGGGCTAGTCACCACTGCAGAACGACTAAGGACTCATGAACGTTGTGTGCCGCCCTCTCCCAGAAGCTGTTGGGTCCGGTTCCAGTTCCCTTGAGGCTCAGGTCCCCTGAGAACCAATCTCCCGGGGTCCCCTGGCCCCGCCTCTCCAGAGGCCCCTCCCTGCAACCAGTCGGGGCTGCTGAACTCTCTGCCATCGCCTTTGCTGGGGGCTGGGGCCTTTAGGGTCCTGCCCCCTCTGCTGGGGACCTGGTGGGGACGGGGTAGGGAGTCAGGGCTGGCGGCTGCAGGCCCAGCATTGCCCCTCAGCCGCAGGGGTGGGGACCGGAGGGTCCCCAGAACTGCCCATGGGCCCCAGCCCACGAGGACGGTGGGCTCTGCTGGGGCTCAGCAGTGGGTGTGAGGGGGCCTCCACAGCCCCCAGGGTCACCTGAGCTTCTGGGGGGCCCGCTGAGAATTCCCTCCCACTTCCCGGCTCTCTTCCCTCCTCTGTGTTCCCGTGTTCCCTCCTTCCCTTCTCCTCTTTCTCTCTCTGTTTTTTCTTCTTTCCAATGCGGAGGACGGAACCCAGGATCTGCGCACTGAGCTACATCCCTACCCCTTTGATGTTTTGTTTTGAGACAGGGTCTTGCTGTGTCGCCTAGGCTGCGCCTGAACTTGTAGTCCTCCTGACTCAGCCTCCGGAGTTTGGGATTATAAGTGTGTGGCACCACGCCTCGCTTGGCTCTAACCTCTCTGTCTCTGTCTCTCTCTCTGTCTCTCTCTCTGGTACTGGAGATTGAATCCAAGGCCCTTGCACTGAGATACATTCATAACACATTTAAAAATATTTTTTAAAAAAATTTTTAGACAAGGTCTAAGTTGTCCAGACTAGGTTCAAACTTGCGATCCTCCTGCCTCAGCTTCCGAGGGCTGGGATTACTCTGTTGTCCCCTGCTGTCATCATCAAACGCCTAGTGCCACCAAGCCAGTGGGCCCCCACCTGCCATGGCCACCTCCCACCCAGGAAATGGCCTCCCTGACTTGTGTCCTTGTGGCTGACGCTGGCCCAAGTGTGATGTGGGCAACAGGCTGTGGGGGAGGGGACCTGCAGCTGGGGTGATAGGTTGTGGGGGGCGGGTGCAGGACCCGCTGCCTTTGGGTGCGGCTGATGCTGTCCCGGTGCCTCTGCCGTCTGCCTGCAGGTCCTTTCAAGGTGGCATTCCTCGTCTTCGCCTCTGCGTGTGCCTGGTACTCTGGGTACCTGGTGGCTGAGCTCATCCCCGACGTGCACCTGTCCAGCACTGCCTATCACATCCAGAGCATAGGGCAGCGGCCTGTCCTCAAAGGTGCGTGCCGGGCTCGGGGCTGCTGAGTGACTCTATGGCTTGACTGTGGGTCCCCAGCTCTAGGGTGGAAGCGGGGAGCAAACCTGCAGCCTCACCTGAAAGCTCCTCTCGAGGCCTCAGCCTCCTCTGTGCAAAGCTGGGAGACATCTAGGTCCTAAACACTGGGGGGATTTTCAGTTCTTTAAAGCGGAGGTTTCCAACCTTGCCTGGGAGCCTCTTAGGAGCTGGACCACGCAGCAGGAGGCGAGTAGCAGGGGCCAGCGCAACTTCACCTCTCCGTCACTCACATTGCCATCTGAGTGCCACCTCCCAGCAGATCCGAAGCGTCAGTCCTTGATACCACAGTGGTTACGTTGCGAAGGACTGACTCCCTTCCTGAAAGCCATCTTTCTTGGGATCAGAAGTGAGAAGTATCAGGTGCTGAGAAGGGGTTTTATATTGCACTGGGGAACAGCAGCCAGGAAGGGGTGGTGCGGTCTAGGTGTGGCCACTTTGCCATCTCTAGGGCTCTGCGGGGCCCACCAGGGCGGAGGAGAGAGGCACAGAGAACAAATGAGCACATGCCATCTGAGAGAGGATGGTCAGGGCAGCAGCGGAGGAGGGGGACAGCTGGGAGGCCCTCCCGTGAGCTGGGCACATTTCAGAGAGCTGTTTGGTTTAGAGCAGGGTCCCCAACCCCAGGCCAGGGGCTACGGGTGGCCTGTGGGAGTGAGCTGCGTAGCAGCAGGTGAGCAGTGGGCCAGTGTGGGAAACTTCACCTGCATGGTAGCCACCCCTCATCACCCCACGGCCACCGGAGCGCCACCTCCTGTCGCCACAGCAGAGCACGGGGCTCCCCCTGGAGGGGCCCTGCCGTGAGCTCACATGCAGCAGATCCCGGCTGTGAGCTCCTCATGAGGACCTAGTGCCCGGGGAGGTGGAGCTGAGACGGTGATGCCAGAGCTGAGGAGTTGCCTCAAATGCAGGTTAACATCATGATTCACATATATTTCATCATGTATTACAATGCAATACCAATCTTAGAAATGAAATCCACAATAAATGTGAGGTACTTGAATCAACTCAAAACATCCCCCCATCCTGGTCCATGAGAAAATTATCTTCCATAAAACTGGTCCCTGGTGCCAAAGGTGGGGGGACTGCTGGCTTGGAGCACGGTGCTGGGATGACGTAGCAGAGTGCCATCATTCTGGGTGGCTTATGAACTGTGGACAGGCTGGTCCTCAGGCCGCGGAGGCTGCCCGCCAAGACCAAGGTCCCTGCAGAAGTGCTGCTGGTGACAGGCAGCTTCCTGGTTCCTGTTGGCCCTTTGTCACTGGGTCACTGCTCTCTATTTTCTGATAGCAATTTGGTTTTATAATGCCCATTCCAGGAAGGACTGGGTTATCGCACAAGGAAATGCCTATCACCAGAGTCTATTTATAAATTTGGCTAGTGCCGACTCCTAGTCCAGTCCATGTGTGGTTCACCCTCCTTGGGCCGCGGGTGATTTTTTTGGGATACCACTGCAGGTAGGGAACGGGAGGAAACATAAAGGTTCCTTTCAAAGTTATTTTGGGAGCTCTGTGGCTCACTGGCAGAGCTGATTGTTTTCAAAGCATTACCTCATCTGTTTTACATTTGGGCAAACTAGTTTTTTATTTTAATATACTCTTTCTGTTTAAAACATATGGGCATCATAGAATATAGAAGTAGATGCCTGTATGTTTTTAAGACACAGAAATAGAGTATAAAAAGTAATTTGCACAAATATAGAAAAACACTAGGTGATGCTTTGGAAATGCTTTTTTAGAAGCCATGCCTTTTCAGGGGAATTCTCTTTTATGGGGAGGAGGAACCCCGCAGCAGCCACTGTGGCCGAGGCAGGCTTGCGAAGACCTTCCTGTCGCCGCACTCCCACAGCTGCTTCCCGCGTGCTCCTGTGCACGAGCCTGGGCAGTGAGCGGGGCCTGGACACGCCCCACGGTGCTGCCCTGCTGTGTGCTTAGTAGCCTTTTACACCCAATGCAAAACGGGCCTGGGAGACAGGGCCTCTTAATTTTGTTTTTAATTTTTTAAAAAATAAATTTCTTTTGTAGTAGCATATGTTTGCCATACATCCTGGTCATATTCGTTCAGGGGGATTGGCCCACGCACATATCATATCTTGGTCTTTTTTCTTCCTTTCCTGCTCCCTTTTCCAGATCCCTCCCTGTCTCCAAAGTGTCTTCTGTCCTGTTTCCTATCACCTTGTTTTAATTTAGGTTTCTTATACAAGAGAAGTCAAACAATACTTAACCTCCTGTGTCTGATTTATTTAGCATTATGGTTTTGAGGTGTATCCATTTTTCTACAAATGAGTCAAATTTAATCCTTCTTTATGGCTGAGTAGTACTCCAGTGGGTATACACATACCCCATTTTCTTTATTCTTCTACCGATGGGCATTGAGGCCATTTCCAGGATTTAAGCTGGGTTCTTTAGAGGCTCAACATCAGGCGGACTGTGGCTTCCCAGTAGGGTGGGCCTGCGTTGCCCGTCCAATGTTGGAAACAGTGTGTGGGTGGTTATTGCAGTGGCTGTGTCCTGGTGCCTTCTGGCATGACTCCCACTTGGAAGGGGTGCCTGAGTTCTTGCGGTCTGCTGGGCACAGAGCTTGGGGTGGCATAGTGACACAGGCTTAGGGCTAACCTGGATAAGTGGTGCCATATAGGCCTTTGGCTGAGAGACCTGGGCAGGGAGACCTTGTTCAGGACTGAGGACAATCAGCTGGACTTGTCACTCCATCTAGTCCCTGAGCCCCAGTCCCTGAGGCTGTGCCTGTTTTCAGATGGTAGCAGCCGGGCCCTGTGGCTGTCCCCTGAGGGGGCTGCAGAGTGAGTACCCAGGAAAAGAAGAGCCCATCTCCTCCGTCTCCGCCCCTGCCTGGGGTGCTGTCGGGGGGCGGGGGGCGAGGCCACAGCAAGAAGAGTGGGGAGGGAGTACTTCACTTTCTGACCACAGTGCATCTCTTTAAGTTTTTCTGTCATAACTGTCCTAACAGGGGCGAGGTGGTATCTCACTGTGGTTTTGGGCATCGTGATGACTCGGGGTGTTAAGAATCTGTTTACCCACCTCCTGACCATTTGTCTTCCTTAGGAAAGTATCTATTCAGGTCCTTTGTCCCTTCTTAAGTCAGATTATAAACTGTGCATATTACCAAGTGGCTGAGTTCCGCGTGTGGTTTGGACAGCAGCTCTTGGCAGGCGAACAGAAGAGCTGGTTTGGAGAAGCTCCCTACCCGTCCAGGCCCGCCTCTTCATGCCTTGATTGCTGCTGCTGTTCTGGACTAAGACTACGTCCATTGTTTCTGTGTTGGTTTTCTACCTAGATGACTTGCCCATTGTCAGAGGTGGAATCTTGAAGTCACGTACTATGGCAGTTAACCTTGCACGTGTCACCTAGATTGGCTTGGGAACTGACCCACGGGTTGGTGGAGTGCACTTCCGGGTGTGTCTGAGTGGGTCGTGGTGGTGCGGCCTTGGGATCTGTGTCTGATCCTTCCCATTTGCTCTCTGGCTCTTGTCCCTGCTGTTTCCTGACCGTCGTGACCAAGGCAGCTTTGCTGCACCGTAACCTTCCACGTGATGTGCCTGCCTTGGAGCCAGATGATCGTCCCCTGAGCCCTCTGAACCTGTGAACCTGTGAGCCAATTAGAGCTCTCCTCTTCAAGGTTGCGGGTGTTGGGCATTGTGTCCAGCCACAATAGTATGACTAATATATATATATATATATATATATATATACTATTGCTGATTTGCAGTCTGCCCCTCTTGCCAGACCTCTACTCTTTGCTTTATATATATTGGTGCTCTGATGTTGGGTGAATATATATTTATAATTGTTGCATCTTTTTGATGAATTGACCCTTTTATCATTATTTAATGACCTTCTTATTTCTTTTTTTTAGAGCTTGGCTGAAAGTCTGTTTTAAGTTACCCCTGCTTTCTTTTAGTTTCTATGAGCTTGGGATATCTTTTTGAAACCTTTCACTTTCAGTTGGTGTGCATCCTCAATGGCAAAGTGGGTTTCTCGTTGGCAGCAATATTGCTGGGTGGGCTTTTTTGTTTTTGTTTTAATTTTAGTTTTGGTTTTTGTCTTTTTGAGACAAGGTCTTGCTATGATTCCCAGGCTGGCTTTGAATTTGAAATCCTTCTGCCTCAGCCTGCTAATGTTCTCTGTACATAGACAAGACAGACATGTGAGACACATACACAGACTTACTATATTTAATGGCTTAAGCCTTTGTCTTTTTGAACTAACCAGTTAATGAGCACTTATATTTTAATTAATTTGGCATTATTGAAGCAATTTGTAGATACAAATGCAACAAATAATTACATTTTCCATCACACTTGAACAAAAGAATTGAAACTCCTAATAGAAGTAGTTCCTGAAATAATAAGCTCTGCTAAGACTTGTCAGTCATTGAGCTTTGGTGAATCAATCAAATCAGTTAAATTAGCTCATTGAACTTCTGGTCAAGATGGCATCTGAGTAACAGAGTTGCACAATGTCTCCTCAAGGACTAACTTGAAAGGTTTTGAGTATAGTCAGAAAGAGTTTGTTTAATGTAGATAGGACAGGGAAAAATGCCCCAACAATAGAAAGGAGGCTGTGGAAAGGTCAGAAACTCCCAAAACACATTGGAAGTGGAGCCCAGGAAGCTGCCCCAGGCCGACTGAGCACGGCCCTGAGCAGCTGGCATCCACAAATGGAAGAAAACCTGGAACCCAGAAGCTCAGACCCAGGTAAGCATGAATCTGGGAGAAGTCGAAATTGATAGCGGTTTGTAGCCCCGGTCTCCAAAAAACAAGCCTGTGAGTAGTGTATACTCTAATGCAACGTGAGCTCCCCCTAGATCAGGCCTCCTAGAGCCTAGATCAGAAGCAGTGCCCAGTAGCCATTACAGGCAATGACATAAGTAGGAGCTATTTCTAAAAAAAGATTCTGAGACTGAACTGTTTGGAGGAAGAGAAATCTCAGATGAGCACATCAGGTTATACTTTTAAACAGTGCCGAGGAAGAAACTGTTATAAGAGTCAGTTGCAAAGAGAAGTGAAAGGCTGCCAACCTCCTGAATGGGAGCACCTTCGAGGATGGACAGCCCCGCCTCAGGGAGGGAAGCCAGGACAGGTGGGACAGCTTAGCTGAAGGGGCTGGGTGTGATCATGACACCACAGAGGCCGTCGTCGGCTGTCAGGTCCTCCCTCCCTGCCTACTCCCAGCACAGAACTCAGAGGAATTTCAGCTCCTCGTACACACCCTCATATTCATCTTCAGAATCCTCTCGCGTAGGCCTTTGAGTGAAGCCCCTCAACAATAGAAACATGGGAAGAAGACAAGGCCACAGGACACCCCCAGAAACAACTGAGACCCCAGAAAATAATGTTACAGTGCCTGGAATAATAGAACTCATAGGGAAAGAAGTCAAAAAAGCAAATAAGTAAGTTGAGCAACTAGTTCAAACAAGATATTCTCAAAGAAAAGCAAGACATGATCAATGGGCTTAAAGAACTTAACAAATAGTGCAAGCAAGATATTCTCAAAGAAATTCAAGCAATTATCGGCCGACTTAAAGAGGAACTTACTAAACAAATAGTGGTCGTTATGGAGACAGAGATTACTGAGCATATAGAAACCACAAATAAAAGGTTGGCTGAGGTAAATAAAATGTGAGATATGAAGGAACATTTTGATAGAGAAGTAGAATTTTTGAAAAGAAATCTGGCTAAAGTTCAGGATATGAAAAATACATTTGAAAGAAGGAAAACTTGACTTGAACATTATGAGGACAGAATTTCAGACCTTAAAGAGGTCAGAAGTTTCAGACCTCTCCAGAGCTCTTGTGTACACCAGACGCTATAATTAGCCATGACTCCAAACTTAGATGTGAGCAAAGTAGCTGGATACAACAGATGATGGCTGATCCAAAGAGAACTGACCTCAGAATTATGAGTATGGGAGAAACAGCAAAAGATAGCACCAAAGGTATAAAAAAATGTATTCATTGAAATCACGCAAGAAAATTTTCTAAATCTAGGAAAAGAAATTAACATTCAGGTACAAGAAGCTTACAGAACACCAAATAACCTCAATCAGCAATGAGACTTGCCATGACACATCATAATCAAAATCTCAGTAATATAACATAAAGAGAATATTAAAAATATCAAGAGAGAAACATCATTCTACCAAGGCCAACCCAGGAATTACCACAGATTTCTCAATGTAAGCTTTAAACTCCAGGAGAACCTGGAGAAAAATCTTTCAAGCTCTAAAAGACAGCAAGTGTCAACCCAGGGTGTTGTATCCAGCAAAATGATCCCTGAAAATTGAAAGAGAAATGAAAATTTTTCACGATCAAGAATCCCCAAAGAAATTTGCAACCACTTGTCCAACATAGCAGAAAATACTCGAAGGAATCTTTGACAAAGAGACGAGCATCCCCAAAGAAAATGGAGGAAAAGAAATTCCGAAAGAGAACGTGTAACCAAAAAAAGAGAGATTGGTATTGAATAGTTTGATTGGTGTCCTACCAAAACAGTACTAACTTTCTCATAACATCTGTGAAACTTCCCCCATAATTATTATTTTTAATAGTATGTTAGTTTGCAAAACATAATAACTATATTCAGCATGGGTATTGGTATAAAATTTTTAAAAATATGTATGCATGAATTTATGGACGGATAGGTAGATAAAATGACAAACCAAACCTGGCAAAATGTTATTAGTGAAATGTGAATAAATAATCTATGAAAGGTAAACAAATTCTGATATAACTCAGCATGCCCAGGCTCATCCTGAGCTCACTAGGGAGCTCAGGCTAGCTTGGATTTGTGGCAGTCCTCCTGCCTCAACCTCCCAGATGCTTGGATTACAGGTGTGTGCCACTATGCCCAGCTTATGTGGTGCTGGGGAGTTGAACCCAGGGCCTTGCGCTTGCTAAGCAAGGGCTTTAACAGTTGTGTGATTCCTCCAGCCCACAAAAGTATTGTTAAGGAATTTTTTATTGAAAGAACAAAAAAGTAACTATTTTGCTGTCTCTTAGGTTTTTTTCAGGCTGTCTGGATAAGCACTTTGCAGGTGACCAGGTCTCAGGGGTGGGAAAGGTGGTGAGTTTTTCGGTGGAGGCTCTGAGAAGGGGGATTTTAATTTACCATAGCTTTGCTCCTGATTACAGGGCAGGTTAATCCCTTTTCATTCATTGTGACCTTTTGAATTGTTTGGTCAGGAGCTGCTTGAGAAGATGAGGTTTTCTTCTGTGCCCGAGGGCAGGGATAGCTGGCCAAACCTCCGCTGGCCTGTGGGACGGGGGCCCGCCTTTGGACCGGGGCGCCTCTTGATCTGGGACGAGGGGAAGCAGAGCACAGCGACTTACTCCCCGAGTCCTGCCTCCCTCGGTGTTTAGGAGCTCCGTGGGGGGTTTTGTTGAACTCTGTCCAGAACAGTCACACCTCCAGAGCTGCCGTGAGGGAACCAGGGACTAGGGTCAACTGTAGCCTCGGATATTTGAAGATTTGCTTCTCTGCTGCTTGGGTCCCTGGAGATTTTAACAGGGATGACTGCCCCGTGCCCCTGGCCACGCTGTGGAGCTCCCTCCCTGTGCCAGCTTCTTATGTCCCTGTCCCCCACCCCCTGTTGTTGCAGGTCCCTCTTGGGTTCCTCCTCTGTTTTTTTATTTTTATTTTTAATTTTTTTTTTCCTCACAAGGCTCAAGTGTCTGCCTGTTCAGGCGCCCCTTGTCCCCAGCCTAACTGGCAAGGAAGGAATGATAATAGGATGGCTATGGGGGGATAGGGGGCTACACCAAGAGAAGCCCCAAGGGGTGTTCATACACAGCCTTGGGGGTTATTGGAGGTCAAGAAAACAAGAAAGAAAAGAGAGAGAGAGAGGGAGAGAGAGAGAGAGAAAAAGGAAGGAAGGAAGGAAGGAAGGAAGGAAGGAAGGAAGGAAGGGAAGGGAAGAAAAAAAAGCTGTGTCTGTAATGATCGCAAAGGAAGGCTTGCCCGGAAGCACAGGCCTGAGAATGGAGCAGCCAGGAGGAGGCGGGCTTTGCTTGGGGTGTTGGCACATCTTTTGCCCCATTATTTCAAGAGCAACTGCAGTTGAATCGGACCAGACAGGGAACTCCTGAGAGAGCAGCTCTGCTCTCAGAAGCCCCATCCTGGCTCCTGGCCACCCAGGGTTCCCCCAGCTTGCGCACAGGTGTGTTCTGGGATGGTACCCGGGCGGGGTCTGAGGGTTCCCCGGGGCCCCGGGGCCAGCTGCACCCTGACATCCAGGTTTGGGTCTGCCAGTCCTCTCCATTTGCTAAGCCCTGGCAAAAGACAGAATGGGGACAGGTGACCCCACGGCCTGCTTACTTACCAGAGACCGCTGCACCTCGGCAGAAAGGCTCCATTGCTCAGGCTCCGGTGCAAAGGGTCATGGTCAGGGTGTAATGTGTGTGTATGTGGTATGTCGTGTGGTGCATATGTTGCATATTATGTTTGGGGTGTGTGTGTATGTGTGATTCATGCTGTGTGCGTGCATGCGGCGTGTGTGTGCGTTACGACCTGGTGCATGGTTGGGTGTTCAAGGCCGTGTAAAGCAGAGGCAGTTCCCGTCTCCGTGGCTGGCTGGCTGCTCACCAGCACTCTTAGACCCTCAAAGCCTTTCTCTTATTGCCATCTAAACATGTATTTCACCCGAAAGTGTCAGTTAAGATGAGCATCTGTGAGCAGCGACCCCAGTGCTTTTGACAATGTGCCCACGCTCTACCTCTGTGCCATCTGGTGTGTCCGACCCTCAGCCCCCTATTTTTTTTTTTCATTTTTTTGCCCCCACCTGAGTGACCTAGGCCTGTCTTGGACCACATAGAGTTACTATATGTAAATGCTAAACCATCCTTTAAAACTTTTTTTCATTATAACAAAATAATCAAAGGCAAAATAAAACCCAATCTAGTGGGCTGCAGGTTAGACATGCCTGCTCTCCTTTTTATTTTGGGGGAGGAGTGGGGTGGGGAGTGAACCCAGGGCCTGCGCCCTGAGCTGCATTCCCAGCTACTTCTTCTTGTTTATTTTCAACCAAGTCTCACTAAGTTGCTAAGAAGTTGCCCAGGCTAGACTTGAATTCGGGTTCTCCTGCCTGTTTATTATTTTTAGATAAAGCAAATTTTATGAACCGTGCATCTGTACGGGATACCAGTGATCCTGCTGAGACTGGAAACTTTTGGGTCAAAGGTCCCAGACGGAGCTGCAGGTCTGAGATGTTGGAAGAGTTGTTGGCACCCTTGACCCCACAGCCTCGACTGGGTTCATCTGACAAGCCATAGTGATACTAACTGCTGTTTTCTCCTTCATTACAGCCCCAGCCCCCAAAAGGCAAAAATGTGACCACTGGACCCCCTGTCCCCCAAACACCTATGCCTACCGCTTACTGAGCGGCGGGGGCAGAGACAAGTATGCCAAGATCTGCTTTGAGGACCAGCTGTAAGTATCGTGTTTAAGAAGGAAGCACAGTGTCTGGGGATTCTGTCCAGTAGGACCCGCAGGTCCTGGACCACAGGCCCCAAGCTGGCCCCCTAGCGGCTGTGTGTGCGTGCCCTGTGTTGGAATGCCTTAATGTCACTTGCAGGCAGCTGGAGCGCGCCGTCGTTTATACACGGAACACGTGGCGAAGCCCTGCAGTCTCACGAGGGCGCACAGAACTCTGCTGTCCGGCCGAGCTGGCCTGGTCTTTTGACCCTCCGCCACCAGCATCAGAGCAGGGTCCGTTCCTCACTGTCGCCTGTGCCTCAGTAGAACTGGCTGGTGGCAATTGTCTCCTCTGCGGGTTCTGAGAGAACTTTTATGTGATGGATACCGTTTCTTTCCTCAAGGTCTGGTGCGGTTCCCAGTGAAATTGTCCAGGCCTGAAGTGTTCCTTGTGAGAAGAGTTTCAAGGACAAGTTTGATTTCCTTAGGGATAAAGGGGCTTCTCGGGGTACTTGTTCCTGAGAGAGCGTAATTCTTTCTCAGTGCCGTGTTGTTGTATAGAAGAGCTCCACCTTCACCTTTGCCCTTTCTGTTCAGATCTGAAATGACTAGCTCCCCGTTAACAGCACAGGAAAGCAGTGGGCTGACACCCGTAATTGACTCACTTTACAAATACATGAGGCTTCGGGGGGGAAACCCCAGGTCTGAACCCTAGCAATAGCTGTCACTTAGAAACAAAGATCTGGGCTCTTACTTGTTTCTAAGCATTTTTAGGTTCAGGACCAAAAAAATGCATTTTTTCCAAATGCGTATTTCTACCTCAGGTTAACGCTGTAGGATTTCCTCCCTGAACGTTTTGATTTTACGTGTTAGGTCATTTCCTTTCACTCTTGATTCCTAGTGCCATTAATGTTTGCTTTCAAATATCATCATAGTAGTGGTAATACAACTACTGAGGGAAATTTAAGATTTTTGGCTATACCTTTTGGCTTTAAAATTATTCCACTGAAGTTACTGCTTTGGTTTGGATTTGGAATGTTCGCTAAATGTCTCATGTGTTTGAAGGTGATTCATCCTTGTAATTAATCTGTTGACTGTCTGTGCTGTTAAGAGGTGGGGTATGATTGAAAAGGGCCAGTCACGGGGGCTTGACCTGCAAGGATGTACCTCCCTTGCTAGCTCTGGTCTTCACTGCTTTGTTTTTTGTTGCAATGGAATGAATAGCTTTTCTCCAGCTGGACTCTGCACACTGCAGGCCACCCATGAATGGGCAGAGACCTCCTGACACTGTGAGCTAGAAGAAAGCTTTCCTCCCTTCAGTTGTGGGTGTTGGATACTGTGTCCAGCGATGAGAATGTAACTGAGGCAGTCATCTAGTCAGTGCAGTAGGAACAGTCTTGTGAAATCGTTATTCTTATGACTGTATTGCATATTTGATATACAGTTAGTGTTGGGTCTCTAGGATTTTAATTATGATGCGTCACAGGGATGGGGATGTTCTTTTCTGGTTGAAGTCATTTGGAGCTCTATATGCATGCAGTAGCTCAAGGTTCATTTCTTTCCTCAGATTTGGGAAATTTTCTTCCACAATTTCATCGAACACCTCCTTTAAGCCTTTTGTCCTGTCCTCAGCTTGCTCCTGCACTCTCCTAATTCTGAGGTTGGTTCTCTCTGACTCACCCATCAGCTGTTGTAGCCAGTCTCTTACCTGGTTTTTTTGTTTTGTTTTATGGTCTTCATCTACCATATGTTCGATTTTATCTTTAAACTCTGATAATCTCTCCTCACAGTGTTCAAGCTGGTTATTTATTTTTTCCTGTGAGGTGTGCATTTCTTGGAGTTCTCTTTTCAATGTTTATACACCTCAGCTGAATTGTTCCCTGATTTCTTGAACTGCCTTCATTGTCTATTTGTTTCTTCTTTAAATTCCTTGAACTTGTTAATGTTTTTCTCTACCCCTTGTTTGTCTTCTGTGAGCTCTCTGTACATCTCTTTTATGTCCCGTGTGAACTTCTGAGCCCAGAAATGATCGTCTTTACAGGATTTGCTCTTTGTTCGATCTGCTATGTCAAGATCCCGGGTAGCAGTTTCTGGAGTGTTAAGCCTTCTTGTTGGTGACTTAGCACCTTGTTTCCCCAAGGTCCTGTTGCAGTGAGTTGAGGCTCAGGTATCAATGATGGAACTCTCTCCATTCCAGAGATATATATTTTTGGATTTTCCCTAAGTGTTATTTGGATTTCCTTCCAGTTCTAGAATTTTTAACTGTTTTCGATTTATTTAGCTATTAAATTTGAAGGTATTCTCAATGCCCAGACTTCTGTCGAGACCTTGGTCTTCTCCACTCTTTGGTGCAGAAGGAACAGAATACAGAACTGTATGTGGTCCACAGCCAGACATTTGTTAGCATATCTTGGATATGGAGGTCTTTATCAATATGAGCAACCGAACGCATCGGAGGTGGGTGACTCTCTAGGGAGCTTGCGCCAGGCCAGGACGTGGAACTTGGAGATGGCGGGAAGTAGCAGTGGGTAAGACAGGCTGTGGGCACAGTAGACCTGGTCAGCCAGTGTGGGGGACTGAGGAGGGAGGAGAGGCTCATTTCTTATCAGGAAAAGTTCTCTGACTGTCATCGTGACATTTCAGGCTCATGGGAGAGAAGACTGGGAATGTTGCGAGGGGCATCAACATCGCCATTGTCAACTGTAAGTTCTATGTATTTCTAACTTTCCGGAAAGCTCTGAGGGTGCAAGTCTCTAATCCCAAAACTCTGGGAGGCAGAGGCAGGAGCTTGGCAAGTTCGAACCCGGATCGGGCAACTTAACAACTTAGCGAGACTACCAAAAGTCAAAATGGGCCAGGGGTGTAAGTCAGTGGCGAGGCCCGGAGCTTGATCTCCGGAATCACAGTAAGTCAGTAATAAATAATTAAATACATAAATAAAGTTGTGAGTTAAGTTTTCACAGACATGTTTTCAAGCATTTTGGACATGATCTATTCTAGATCGATATTGAATGCATCATAAAAGTGTATATTTTTATTAACCTCGTTTTCTAGACAATATTATGGTTTCAGTGGCAATAAATAACTGAAAACTGAAGATTTTTTAAAAAAGATTTTACAAAAAATAAAAATAAAATAAAATAAGGACAGGCAGTGGCGTCCCTCTGGGGGTGCTCAGGGCAGAGGTCCCAGGCTGAGTCTCATATCTGTTCTCAGATTCCTGGCGCCAGGGCAGGGAGTGGTCCTACCCAGCAGTCAGAAACTCAGTGGTGTCAGGAACCAGGTTTCCTGAAGTGACCTTGGGAGTGGGGCTGACGATATGGGCCATAGACACGAGTGACAATTGTCAGTTCCAGCCAGGCCGGCGGTCCCAGGAAACCTTAAGCTGGAAAGGCTGATGGGCGTAGGTACCGTGTGGGGAGAGACAGGTGTGGAGAAAGAGGTCAAAGTGGCACAAGTCTGTCATCCTAGCATTCGGGAGGCTGAGGCAAGAAGATTGCAAGTTCAAGCCCAGCCCGGGTGACTTAGCAACTCATTAAGACCCGTTCTCAAAATGAAAAACGAGGCAGCATGCTGGGAGTACAGCTGCGTGTAAAGGCCCTGAGTGCCAACTCCAGGACTGCACACGCATGCACACACATGCACACACGCACACCCCTCCTCTCTGACCAGTGCAGATGAGAACACAGTTCTGGAGCAGCCAGCTGCGGTGCTGTCCCTGTCCCCAGCCCACCTCAGGAAGCAGCCTCTGCTCAGGCCACGTCGGGACTCATGATTTGGGCAGAGACACAGAGAAGAAACACGCCTCCCAGAGGGGTTGGGCCGCCACTGTAGCTTTCATTCTAGGAACTTTGTTTCAAAAACCAATTTCTTTCCTTTTCAGATGAAACTGGAAAAGTGGCAGCAGCCCGGTATTTTGATATGTATGAAGGCGGTAAGAGGGCGCTTCCTGCCAACGCTGGGATGGATTTCCAACATAACGTCGGCCCTTAAGAGAAGCCGAGGCGCGCATTTCTGCCGTCGAGGTCCCCCGGGCATGCCCTGCACCTCAGTCGCAGTCACAGGGCTGCCTACCCCACGACCCTGGAGCCGGGGTGGTGGCCCGTGCCTGGAATCCCAGAACTCTGGAAGGCTGAGGCAGGAGGATTGCCAGCTTGAGGAGCTTAGTGACTCAGTGAGACCTTGTCTTGAAAACCCAAAAATAAAATAACTAAAATAGAGTAAGATAAAAAGGGGTCTTAGCTCAGTGGGAAGGCCATGGGTTCAATTCCTAGTATTAAAAAAAGAAAAAGAGGAAGGAAGGAAAGTAGGAAGGCAGGTCACCCCATGGGTCTGGCTCCATGATGGCTGAGGCTGTCGACGGGGTCCAAGGTCTGCAAGCTGTGATTTCTCGTGGGGCTTCTTGGCCGTGAGCTGTGAGCCAGCTTCATGTCCTCTTCCGTGTTCCCTCAACACCAGTGGCAGGTTGCTTGTGTCGTGCCCTCTGCTCGGGGAGCTCCTGAAGGCGTTGGCTTAAGGGAAGGTGGTGAGCTTGGCAGTCACGTGGTTGACAGCAGCTCTGGGAACCACTCAGAATTCAGAGTGGACCTGTGGGCAGAGGGCACGAGACAATTGCGGCCGGGCCGGGGCCTCCGTGAGTGGAGGAGGCCCTAACCGCCATTCACTGTCCCTTCAGATAATTCCGGCCCCATGACCAAGTTCATTCAGAGTGCGCCTGAGAAGTCGCTGCTGTTCATGGTGACCCACGATGACGGAAGCACCCGGTGAGGAGTAGGGTCATCCTGCGTGGGCACCGGCCACCGACTGGCTGAGGTCGGAGTCCCTGGGTCCTGTGTCCTCCAGGGAAGAAGAAAGTCCAAGAAGCAAGTGCTTCTTTAAGGGAAGGGAGTGGAAGGTCACGACAAAACCGGGCGTTTCTAGGAAGCCAAGTCCCTCACACGTGTATACGGGAGCCATGGTCCCCAGCCTTTTCTACAGCAGTGACTGGCTTTGTGTAAGACAAGTTTTCCACAAAGTAGATGGTGCTCTCACCCCCACCTCGGCTCTACCTCGGATGGCCAGGCACTAGATCCCACACGGAGCGTACAGCCCAGATCCCTCACGCACCGTTCAGAGCAGGGTTCAAGCTCCTATGAGACTCTAGTGCCACAGCTGATCTGACAGGAGGCAGAGCTCAGGCGGTAACCCCCGTGATGGGGAGTGGCTGTAACTACAGGTCAAGCCTTGCGTGCTGGCCTGCTGCTCACCTCCAGCAGGGATGCCCATTTCCTAGGAGGCCACCTACCGGCATGGGTCTCCGGCCCGGGTGTTGGGGTTTGCTGCACTAGGGCATACAGAAACCATTAGCCATCTAAGGAGCCTTTGCGTCCAGCAAGACAGACCTTCAGCAAACACAAGGAGAATAGAAATACTTTAGATTTGGAGGCTTACAGGAAAGGTGAGAGAAAAGGAGATCACTTTTCCACATAAGAGCAGAGGAAGGTAAGGGAGTGTCCTCATGCCCGCACGCGCTGCCCCCGGGCCCTTGCACATGCTGCCTTCATGGCCACATGCACATGCGGGGCTGACAGGAAACAGTCCCCGTGTGGGTGGGACCCCTGAGCATCTACAGGGTGCACCTATGGGTGGATTCCAGGTGGGGCTGAGGACTCCTGCATTTCCCAACTAGACCAGACTCTGATTCCTTCCTATATTTTTCTTTACTGATGCTGTCTTTTCTTGACTGTGGATAAGAGGCAACTTCTGACATTTGCATTAGTCTTTCACCAACTTCTGTCCACCTTATTTTGCAGTCAGTAAAGCAACAGAGTCGGCAAGAATCACAACTTCTGTTGCTGAGGTGGGGGACTTGACTGAACCCCAAACATAAGGGCCTTTCAGAACTGAGGTGAAGATTCTGCGCCTTGCCAGGCCAGGTGGTGCTCGCCTGTAATCCCAGCACTCCGGAAGGCTGAGGCAGGAGGATCCTAAGCTACTGAGGGGCTTTGTAAGCCCCTGTCTCAAAAATTAGAGCTGGGGATGTAGCTCAGTGAGAAGAGGCTGGGTTTGGTCCCTTGTGCTGAAAAGAAAGGAAGGGAGGAAGGAATCCTAAGGACCAAGAGGACTCGGGATAGATCACCTGCTAGCTGTCCGCCAGCCGCAGCTGTGACTACTCAACCAGCACGCAAGCTCCTTGAGCTGTGACCCTGCACCCTACAGAGCTGTGCTGGTTTGACCTCCATCTAAGGACAGTAGCTGACACAGCCAGGGGGTTGGGGGTCCCTTCCTCACATCCTAGGACTCAACCTCATGCTGTCCCCTCTCCCCAGACTGACACCTGAAGCCAAGGATGCGATCGAGGCGCTGGGGAGTAAAGAAGTCCGGTCTCTGAGGTTCAGGTCCAGCTGGGTGTTCCTGGCGGCGAAAGGCTTTGAGCTGCCAGCTGGAATTCCCAGGGAAAAGGTGAGATGTGGCGAGGTCCATGCCCCTTTCGCAAATGAGAAGTGGTGGGTACAGGAAGTGCTGGGCTTTGGAAAGGGGGCAGACCCACTGTCACTCCCTGTGTGCAAACACAGGATGTTTGGCAGCCTTTCTCCATCTGGTCTGGTGTTTGAGCCTGGCTGAAGTTCATGCCTCTCAGACCTGAACGGGCTGTTGGAACTGGTTTCTGTCACCGCTGCCCACAGGAGCTGTCCCGAGGCCCTCTCCTTGGGCCTGAGGTTATCATCCCCTGGCCCAGCTGTAGGGACAGTGACGTGCTTGCTCTGGGGTGGTAAAGGTAACAGATGGTGGTGCACATAGAGCCCTTGAAGCAGGCCAGGAGCACCAAGTCAGTGCTGGATAGATGGAGCTCCTGTCCCCTGAGCTCGGTAGTGACTTATCCTTTGATTGATGGTGCCCCTCCCAGTGGCCTTTGTCTAGCAAAGAAAGTAAAGAGCAAAAGAGTGATTTCCCAACCCCATAATCTCTGAGTCACCTGAGAAAGCTCCTGCAGGGGTGTGTGGGGACGCATTGTTCCTGGGTGAGTTACAAGTGCCACACCAGCCTCTTTCAGGGAGGCGGAAGTAAGCAGGCTCAAGCAGGAGAAAGCCTATCACCAAAGAGCGAGACCTCCACGCACACCTCCTGTTCTCGGGCGCTATGATTTGGATCTGGAATGTTCCCCAGAAGCACTGTGTTGGAAGGTGACCCAATCAGGAGGTTAATCTGTTGATCCCCTGGGCGGCTGGGAGGTGGGGCCTGGTCAGAGAGAGCAGGTCACTGGGACTGGACCTGGAAGGTTTGGCTGGCTCTGCCTTTCCTCACTCTCTGGACTTTCTGTCTGCCGTGGGGTGAATATCTTCTCTCCAGCCAGACTCTCTGTGCCATGGTAGGCCACCTGTGACTGAGGCCTTCTGAAGCTGTGAGCACAATAAGCCTTCGTCCCTGCAACAAGAAAATGCCAAAGACACAGAGCTAGAAATCCCAAGAGGGCAGAGGCCATATGCCTCCAGCTGCTTAGAAGGTCATTTCTGCCTCAGACCGGGCATTGGACCTCATGACCCCTCTGCGTGAGTTAAGGTTTTCCAGAAAGACCACATATATGTCACACAGGAGGATTTATTAGCTAGAACGGTGATGTGCTCAACCCGTGTGCAGCCCCGCTGAGCTGCACCCTCACCCCGGGGAGTTGCATTGCTTTGATCTCCCACCAAGGACAGCAGCACGACCCAGCCAAGGAAGAGGGTCTCTCACTGCCTCGCATCTCATGGGACGAATCTCACGCTGTCCTTCCTGCCCCAGACTGAGGGCAGATGCCAAGGATGCCTTTCGATGCTGGGGAGGAAGGAAGCCTAGACTGTGATGTTCGGGCCCAGCTGGCAGGCGCCATGTTTCTGGGCTTACCCCTGGCTGACGGTGGGAGGGGATGCACGACGCCGTTGACCTGTGTGCCTTTTGTGGCCTGTGCCACAGCCAGGTGGTTTTAGGATCTCTAGGCTGTGTGGGTCTTCAGGCTTACAGAATCAGAGGTGGAGGACTCCAGATGGCCCTCGTGGGAGCAGAGAAGGGAGGAGCCATGATGGCACTCTACACATGGGAGACCTGGAAGGACCAGTGGCGCTCGGCTGAGAAGACGGAGGCCTCAGGACAGGGGGTCAAGGATGCAGCCTCAGCCCAGGATGGAGGCAGCGCCAGTCCAAGATGGGTGGCCTGGAACCTCCCTGGAAAGTCTCTGGGGCCAGCCTGTGCTGGAGGCAGTGTCCCAAGGTGAGGGCGAAGACCAGAGCGCTTCCTGGCAAGGCGAGTGCTTTCTCGTCTTTCCCTTGTTATCCTTCTGGGCTACAAAAGCCTCCGGCTGGTGCCACTCCTATCTGTGCCGGGTAGCTTCCTGGTCAGTCATCCCCAGACACCCCAGAATGCCTTCTTCCCTGCTAGGCATTTCTTCATCCAGTCAGGTTGACAAAGCGAGACTAATGACCACGGCCCCCTCGCGCCATCACAGGGCCGGAGCGAAGAGGGCAGGCAGAAGTGGAGTCCTCTTCTTGTTGGCATGACTTTCCCTGTGGAGGAGAAAGGTGTTGGGTGAGATGCGACCTGTGACCAGCCCCCAGGACCCTGAGACCTCCGGACCCTCGGTGATGGCATTCAGGACTAAGGTTATTCTGTCACGTGTTTTCCTGTGACTTCTGGGCCTTGTATAGGCAGGAGCTGGCCCTACAGAACAGGCAGGAAAAGTTTCGCGGGGCCCTGGCTAGGATGCTTGTCAGTCACCCTGTGTCTGGACGCCCTTATGTGCAGAGGAGATCTCACGAATGCACCCTGACAAGCAAAGCACTCAGTGGCTCCATGGACGCTACCACTGCCTGGACCCACAGGGCTTAAGGTGAGTCAGGTGAGAGTCCACTGCCGGGGACATGTGTTATCTTGAACAAGTCACCTTGATTCTCTGGGCTCCTGTTGTCCTGCCATGGCCTTCCTCAGCTTCCCGAAGCCCCATTTTCTGTGGCTTCCTACTGGGAACAGATGCAGGATGCCTTCTACTCTGTGCCTTCTCTGACCACAGCTGGTGTTTTGAGGTTCTGTGGTCTTGGCCAAGCTATGCCACCCTCTGTGCCTCAGACCATTGCTTGTAGGAAAAAGGATGAAGGCAGCACCAAAACAGTCTTGAAAGAGAAGAACAGGGCAGTAGGAGCGACAAGTCGCAGTTTCAAAACTTCCTGCAAAACTACCAGTGATCCAGACACCGTGGCAGTGGCCTAAGGGCAGACCTATGTATGGACTGACGGACTAGAACTGACTCTAGAAACTGAGTCCTTACAGTTTTTGATGGATTGATTTTCAACAAAGGCACCAAGACCACTGAGTGGAGAATGAAAAGACCCTTACACAGACGGTGGTGGAAAACCAGACATCCCGTGTTAAACAACAACAACAAAAAAATCGATGTGAATCCCTACCTCACACCACGTAACAAAACTTAACCTGAAATGGATCAAATACCTCAGCATCAGAGCTGGGAGTATCAGGGGGAAAAAAACCACAGGCATAAATCTTTGTGGTCGTGGTTTCTTAAAGATAGCACACCACTGACAACAAAAGAAAAATTGGTAAATTTCTCTTTATCAAAATGAAAACTTGGGCTCCAGAGGATTCCAAAAAGAAAGTGAAAAAGAAGAAAGGGGGAAATAACTCACAGAATGGGAGAAAATATTTGGAAATAATGACTTGGGTCTAGAATATAAGAAGAACTTTTACAAGTGGACAACAAAAAGACCACTCAATTTTAAAGTAGACACAGGATCAGAATAATGTTTTTTCAAAGAAAGTTCGTGCAGGGCTCTATAGACCCGAAAAGATGCTCATCGACAAGCTACCAGAAAAATGCAAGTCAACGTCAGAGATGCTGCTCATCCGTATAGGACAGGCACAGAGATTTCATTACCAAAAAAGGTAATAAAATATGGAAAGTGGCATTCCTCCTTTCAGGAACACTCTGGAGGTTGCTCAAAAGTTAAGCAAACAGGGACCCTACGACCCAGCAGTCACAGCTGTGGTGCACAGCCAGGGCGGCGAAGGCAAGCCTTCACTCAAAACCTGTGCGCAGGCTCCCTTAACAGCCTTGTGGACAACACCAAAAGCGGGCCGGCCCGTGGTGACGCATGCCGGTCATCCCAGTGCTCAGAGAGGCTGAGGCAGGAGGACGGCAAGTTCAAGCTCAGCCTGGGCAACTTAGGGACTTAATGAGATTCTGCTTCAAAATCAAAAATAGAAACCAGCTGGGAGGCAGCTCAGCGGGAAGGCCCGGGGTTTGATCCCCGTATCACACATGCACAAAGGTGGGATCAAAATAAATGTTTGATTGACAAATAAATTTTCATAAATAAAATACAGGAGCTGCGGGCACAGCTCAATGGTTAAGGAGTTTGCCTAGCATGCTCGGGGCCCTGGGCCCTTGATCCCCAACCACCACCCAGTATCTGAGTGTAGTGGCACACGCCTGTAATCCCAGTACTCAGTAGGCTGAGGCAAGAGGATTACCTAGAGTTTGAGGCCAGCCTGGGCTCCACAGTGAGACCCTGACTCAAAAAATAATAAAATAAAACAAAATAAAATAACGGCTAGTCATACAATGGGATATTCTTCGTTTACACAAGAAACTGAGATTCTGATGGATGCCAGCTCCTGAGTACATCAGGAACATATGATGCTAAGTGGTCAAGGACAAACACACACGCATTGGATGAAACTATTTTTACACGAAAGTTTCCGAGCACACGGACGCATGGAGACAGAAAGCCGGCTTGTGGCTGCCTGAAGAAGGGTATGGGGTTTCCGGTTCCAGTGCTGAGTCTACACTGACAGGTGCTCATCTTGTGAGGACACTAAAAATCACTGAAGTGTACCTCCGATTTAGGATGATTATTTTTCCCCCAGAGCCTTTGCACTGAACCACATCCCAGCCCTTTAAAAAAATTTATTATTATTTTGAGGCCGAGACTCCTGAAGTTGCCCAAGCTGGGCTCCAACTTGCAACCCTCCTTCTCCAGCCTCCCAGAATGAGGGATTACCACATCCACTTTATGGAAGAATTTTACAGTCTGTGAATTATATCTCATTAAAACTGTTGCGTGCGAAGAGGGAATTATATAAGTAGAACTCCAAAACCAGAACATACATTGTTATTACATAGTAGATGAAGGTCCTTGATTCCCTGAATCAAAGAATTAAAAAATTAAAGCTTTAGAGGACTGAAACCAGCTCCAACATGAACGCACATTTGCAGAACAGCCCACCCTAAAGTAATTTGAAAAATGTACATCTAGTCCTGCTCCCACACTGGAAAATTAAACATCCCGGCCATGCTTCCCATTGCAGGAGCTACTAGCCACGTTTGCACCTACATTTAATATTAAAAGTGAATAGAATTTTAAGTTCAGTGATTCTAACCACACTGTGGCTCGTGGCTTCTGTGAGGACAGCATAAAAAAAAATTTCTGCCCCTGCAAAAAGTTCTGGACCTGCATGCAAATATTATTATTTTTAAAAATACACTAGGAGAAAATCAAATACCCAGTTTGGGCGCGGCCAAATCTCAACTCCAGCTGACACAGGGTAAATGTTTGCCAAGCAACTTAGCAAATCATAAACTTGTTTTTTCCTTCTGCACAGATCAACCACTCTGATACATCAAAGAACAGATACTCGGGCTGGCCGGCAGAGATACAGATTGAAGGGTGCGTACCCCGGGCCCCGAGCTAGCAGCCCACGGCGGCCACAATAAATGTATTTTGTTAGGCGGAGTGGCCTGAGAATCTCCCTCTCCTAGCCCAGCAGTGGACACCAGATGAGTGTTTGGGATTGTCATTGGCCCACAAGTCTTTGTGGGTGTATCAAATCTTAGGGTTTGGTGGAGGCCCAGGGAGAATTGTTTCAGGGAACACAGGGATTAAGCCAGAAAGGGAGGGCTTGTTGGGTATGGGGAGGCGTGCCTGGAAACACCTTCACCTTAGTCTCGGTCTGCGGTCTGCATTCCTCAGTACACTCCTGGACGGAGGGAGGAGGGGGGATTAGCCAACGAAGCTCCTCAGGCAGCTCACGTTGTGCCCCTGAACTCCTCTTGTGGGCCTCAAGTTCGCTCATTCATCTCTGCGTTCATTCATTTATTCGTTCATCCATCTGGGCACCGGCCCTGTCTTCCTGCCAGGTGGCCCTTGGGCAGGGAGGGAAGTACTGGCCACAGCTGGCTGGAACCTCTCTCAGGAGGGCAGCCTGCAGCCCAGACTCTAGAGATAGGTCCCCCCAAGGTGGGGTGTGTCAGATGACACTGGGGTTAAGAAATAAAGTCACTGTGGCCAAAAGCCACTGCCCCACGTCTGCCGCACCCGCTTCCCTCGCTGCACCCGTAAGCTGCAGGGGCCTTTGACACCGAGACTGTTGCTTTTCTGGCTGCAAATCTCACTACCCTAAATCTTAGTCCTTTTCCCATTGGCCCCTCCCTCCACAACATAAAAAAGAAGAGAGTCGTTTTAGTTCACAGCTCAGAGGTCTCAGTTCACATGCAGTTGGGTGTCACCAATGGCAGAGGGCCTGGCGTGGAGGACAGCAGCTCGGCCTGGTGGCCAGGAAGCAGAGAGAGCAGGGGTGAGCTGGGGGAGGGGGGGTGAACACCCGGCCAGGCCGGCCACATCCCCAGCGGCCCTCCCCTCCAGCCAGACCCTCCTCCTAGCAGCCCAAGGAAGCATTTAAGGATGAAACCACGGATGAGCACAGCACCCCATGATCTAACCACACACGGGAAGCTTTAGATTTAGACCATAACGCCCAAGGTAGAAAGGAGTGGCCCATGAAAGGTGCCAAGGGTTTTTGTCAGGAGGATACCAACAAAATCACAAGGCGCACGGCACCTCCGGTCCCCAGAACTTCATAGTTATACACCGCCCCAGTGCCTTGGTGTCGTCCAGGGCTGACCTCTCCGGTGTGACGGGGGATGAGCTGGGCAAGAGCCAGGTTGCCGGACACAGGGGCCAGAGGGAGGGAGAAGCAGAGTCAAGTCCAGATGCCTCTCACTGCCCATCTCCCCCAGCTCCTGTTAGGAGACACCCTGGCCCTGTCTGCTCAAGTCCTGAGTCCCGGAGCACATCAGGCACCAGCGGAGGAGTCGTCACCCTACCGCCCCAGGGCCCGGCCATTCACAAGAACCATAAAGGTGACCTCCTCTACAAGGGAAGGCGGATGATTTCTTGGGCGGGGAAACAGTGACCCAGGAATCCCTGAAACCAGGCAGTGCCCTGAACCAGAGCAGGATAGGGGGCTTCTATAGCCTGGGTCGAGGCCTGCCAGAGCCCAAACCTCTGCAGGGAACTCAACAAAATCCAGATGGCATTAAGGCCTTGACCAAGTTACAGGCTGGACTGTGCGCCCCCAGATTAGTTCCTACTCTCCAGTGTCCCAGAGTGGACCTTCCTGGAAACAGGGTCATGGCAGATGTAGTCAGTGCAGACGAAGGCACGCTTGGAGAGGGGCAGGCCTGAGCCCAGCCTGGCTGCGGTCCTCAGGAGAGGAGGAAATTTGGGATAGACGCGCACAGAGGAGGCGACAGGCGAGGACGAAGGCGACGTCACAGCGATGCTCCCACCCACCGGGTCTGCCGGGACTGGGTGCACCATGATGTCTGGACAGACTGTCCTCTGCTGCCTCGCAGAGAGTGCAGCCCTGCTGATGTGCTGGGCTCCGGCCTCCAGAGAAGAGGAGAGACAGTCTGTCATTCTGCTCTGGGGCTGTTACAGCCTGAGCACACTTCATGGCCCCTTCTACCTCTCTGCCCTGACTCCCCATAGACAGCTCTCTGTTAAAATAGAGAGAGATGCATTTTCATTCAGCTGAAATTTCATAGACGGCATTGCTGACATTAGCCTATGGTGAACGGAGAACAGGCTTGGGACCCTCACCAGTAAGTGAGGGCCATGAATTTGGTTTTGAGATGTGAAGCTCCTGGGGGGCTCACTCCCATCTGTGGGTCCTGTAGATCTCACAGCGTGGGAGAGGGGGCCAAGCGGGCACTTACGTTTATGTCAAGCTGTTGCTCCGCCTCTCTCCTGTGTTGCTGTGGTGACTGTCCAGCACCTGGGGTGGGGCTGGGAGAGGGATCCTGTGTGTATTAGGGCTCCACACACCTGTCCCCATCTGCATTGCCTACTGCTGCCCACCTGGGGAGTGGGCAAACCCCCACCAAACCTGTGTTAGAGCTGGATACCACCATAGTGGGACAGAGGATGAGGATGAGGTCCCAGAACAAGCCTCTGCATGCAGCGAAGTGTTACTACCCTCTGTAACATGACACAGCTCAACAGACCAGCCAGGAGACCCTGACAAGCCCCAGAAGCAGAATGTCTGCGATATGAGAAATTGTTACCAAGGAAAACACCTAAACAGGTCCTCCAGCTTCGCTTGCTCCTAGTCAACTTCAAAATCACTCCTTTTGGTCACACAGCCCGGCAGTAAATTATAGTTTCCCACTAGCTTTGCTGTAGACCAGAAGCTCTGGTCCTTGGCCTGGGGAGACCAGCATTAGAAACAGACAGCAGCAAGCCGGAAGTGAGCCCTGAACAAAGCCCCACCTCCTGTCAGCGTGCTCCTATCAGGTTCTAGTGCCGCTCCTGACTGACAGGAGGTGGAGCTCCACTTCCTGATCCCCTCTTGTTGCTGCTATGCCAAAGCTGTCCTCTAGCAACCTACTGCAGAACAAGCAACCCCCACTCTCTCCTTGGGGGATGGGTCTTCAGATAAACTGGTCCCTGTGTCCAAGAGGTTGGGGACCACTGCTTTGTGGGCTGTGGTAACAGGTTCCCACTCCAGTTACTTGTAAACCTGAAAGCCGCTTTTCTTGAAAACACCGACTTCCCTTGGCCAGTGGACCATGGACTGAAACTTCTGAAACCGTGAGCCAAAGTCAATCTTTCATCTTTAGAAGTTGGTTATCTCAGGTTATGTTTGCTACAGTGATGGAAAGCTGATGAACACTGCAGACCCACTGCGCCACTTTTTTTTTTTTTATTTTGAAATAGGTTCTTACTAAGTTAACTCAGCTGCCCAGGCTGGGCTCAGACTTGCTGTCCTCCTGCCTCAGCCTCCCAGAGTGCTGAGATGACAGGTCTGCACCTCCAGGCCCCGCTCTCGCAGCCTGAACACGGCACAAAGTCATCTTTGCTGGAAAGCCCGAGAGTCACCCTCTGCTTATGGGCACCAGCTGGCACTCCGGCAGGCTCTGTGGGAGGCCATAACTGCTCCCTGCCCTGTGTGAGCGGTCCCAGGAGAGGCAGTCGGGAAGCCCCAGCATCCGTGTGACTCCTGCAGAACTGCCCAGCAACCTCAGTGGTAGGGACGGTGGGGAAATGAACATGGGGAACTCGGCACGGTGACTGTGCCCTACCCGGTGCTGTAGCGGCGGGTCTACATCATCATGGCGCTGTCCGAAGCCAGTTCAGGTCGGGAACACTGGGTGACAGCGGTCGGACCGCAAACCCTGGTGCAGACTGTGACACTGGGTGAGAATGCCGTCAATGTGAGTTCCTGGACTACAGCAAAAGTGCCCTCTAGTGGGAACGTGGATATTATGGGCTCTCCTTCCTGGAACAGGCATACCCACCCCAGCCCTCGAGATCCCTTGATCCACATCTGTATCCCAGCAACTCAGCGCTCAGGGAATATTTGGAACGTGCGAGGGAAAAACAAGTGGATCTTAAAAGCTGTAGACCCGAGTAGCAGCGGCCCCTGGAGGTGGGGTCGGGCTCGCTGTCTTCCGGTGCGGCAGAGGTCACTGCACTGTGGGGCACCGCCAGGGCTGGAGTGAACTGAGACAGCAAGGTGGCAGAAGACCCTGGTGCCCAGGACCTGTGCAGGTCCTGCAGAGCTCTGGAGTGAGCTACAGGCCAGCTGTGGTGACCTGCCTTGGGGCTGGGGGGAGGACACAGGTGGCCTTAGAGATGGCCACCAGTACAGCAGGTCCTGCCTGTTTCTCAGGCATTCCCACCTCTCCCAGGAGTTGTGTTCGCTTTTCTCCTGGCTCTTGCAGACCTCCAAACTCAGCAGAGACGTGTCCCTCTGATTACAAGGCCCTGGGGAATGTGGTCAGGCACGGGTGAAGCAGGAGCTCCGGTTCCTGGCCGCTGTGTAGCTTTGACCCAGCCCTACCTCTCAGTGGCACTGTTCTTCTGGCCACAGGCTGGGACACACAACCCTGCCCCCTGCTTCCCAGGATCTCTGGGGAATTTGGAGGAGCCCCCAAAAAACAAAGGCACCGGAGAGGTGGGAGGTTCCAGTGTGGGGCACCCCAAGCCCGCCCTCACTCCTGGTGTCCCCTGTGGCACCCTGAGCCCAGCTCTGGAAGAGAGAGCAGGTCCTGGAAGAGAAAAGCTGTAACTGACCAGGCAGGTGGGTCCTGAGAGGCAGCGTGCAATGTCCATAAGGGGTCACCGATGCTGAGATGGGCCTTCTAGTAGTGCGATTGCCTTTTGGGACATCCGTTGGCTTATAAGTGACCTCTTACCCATACTGCTCTAGACAGTCCCTCCCCTAGGCCTCTGTAGTGACCCCTTACCTACACTCCTGTAAGTAGCCCCGCTGACCTCACGGGCTCACCATATTGGACTTTGGCCTGTCTGCTGTGCCCTCTTGGGGGTGGATGGAAGTTGATGTTCACGCGTCCCCAGGAAAGGTCGTTATTGGGACACTTTGCCCTCAGCTCTCTGCACCATGGCCCCTACCCCCAGGGCCTTCCCGTCCATCAGTGAACATTCTCTTGGCCATGGACTTTGGAACTGCCCCTTCTTCATTTTTGAACTGTTTCCCTGGAGAGAATTTCAAGCGACAAGCTTACCTTCCCGAATTCCCCCTGCCACCCGTGACCCCGCGATCTGCTTCCGGGGACGAGCCATTTCTCAGTTAGTATGAAAGGAGACAAACGGTGGCCAGGCCCATCGGAGGATTGTAAAGATTGTGTCCAGTTCTAATTTTGGAAAAGTGACCCCGAAGATGAGGTAGAAATGTTGCGGTCCACGTGTCCTAGAAGGGAGGAATGAACAAAAAGACGCAGACAAAAGACACACACACACGTAGGGGAAGACTGCAGCCAGGAGAGACCGCGCTCTTTATTTTTATAGGTCCCTAATCCAACCCCCTCTCTTACTCGCTGACCTTTACCCTAATTCTGTCTTGCATCTCTTATTAGACCACCTAGCTGTGTTATCTAGTCAAGGAGCCTCCAAGTCTGCCATAGTCTGCTTGCATTTGTTTGCCACAAGCCAAGAGAGGCCCTCATTTGCAAGAGACCTCCAGCCCCTCCTGTGTGCAGGCAGTGGCTCCCCTTGGGTGGCAAAACAAGGACTGTCTGAGACCCCAAGCCCTTCCTGTTTGCAGGCAAGAGCCCATCACCTCAGACTGTAAAACAAAAGACTACCTGGGATTCCAAGTCCTTCCTGTTTGCAGGCAAGGTCTCTTCATCCCGGGGGGCCAGACAAAGATATCTGTCTCCATTGAGAGAACAGAGTCAAACTCCAGACTAGTTTAATTATTTAAGCTTTGGTGGTCTGTGTCTTTAATTCTTGGTTCCCTTCATAGAAACACAAGCTTTTCCTCTGATCCCAGGGGTCGGGCCACTCCCCTTGCTGCTCTGAGGGCACCTTAGTGACCAGTCCAGCCTCTTCCTGCCACCTCTGTAGCTGCTCACCTGTGGCTGCAGCCTGACAGGAGGCTCCACACAGCCAACAGCACGGTTCCCCTCCCTGTTTCAGGCTGTGGAAAATCTGGTGACCATAGCAATGGATAACAGCAACCTTTCTCTCAATTACACCCACTATCTCAGTTTTGTGTTTAGGGGAGTCAAATATTCTGTCTGTCCATATGGCTGCATGGGCATGAACTACAGGGTAGGCTTACTTTGAGTCAGTGTAGATGCTGACACTAAGTCCCTTGGAGAGTTCCAGGGCCCTAATGAGGGCTATTAGTAGTGCTTTTGGGGCATTGGTATTGTGTGGAAGACTCTGTGATTCTGTGAACCTCTTCCCAAGATACCACTGCAGATTCAGCTCCTTGAATAGCCTCCCTTATGAAAGAACTGCCACCCCGGACAGTGTTTTATCAAGATGCAAGAGCGGGGCGTCCCGGGGTCCTTTCAATTGGCCAGTGTCTCAGTCATGACCTCAGTACAATCATGCTGGTTTTCTCTTGAGCCACTAAGGTCAGGAAGGAAAGAAGAAGGATTTAGGCCTGTGCGGGTTTTTATGGTGATACCAGGGCCTTTGAGGAGAAGGGCTTGGTATTTTAGGATCCTGGTATCCAAGATCTACGGCGGGGTTGTGATTCAAGTAATTTTTTTAGGTCACGGGGGGATCAAACAGTCAGAGATTGCCCATGGCCGTGCTATTGGCCTGACGAACTAAGAGTCTACCTGCCTAGAGCCCTGAGACAACTGGGCCATCTCTTGGAGACAGGCTCCAGCTCTTTGCCCAAATAAGCAATAGGTCGAGGATTATGTTTGAGAGGCTGGATTAGGACTCCAAGGCTGTGTCCCCTCTCCTGGTGGCATAAAGAGTGTAGCTGTGCTGAGTGAGCAGTCCAAGCGCTGGAGCAGTCAAAAGGGCTCACGTAAGGCCTTCGAACGCCCATAGAGGCTCCGGTTCTGCTAGTTAGGTTTCCTTGGTTTTGAGCTTTTTTCTGGAGACAGTGGAGGGGTCTCACTAATTTGGTGGATACAGATATCCAAATTCTACAACAGCCAGCCCCTAGAGAGGCACAGAGCTACTTGACGGTAGCAGTGTGTGTGGGGGGTGGGGTGGGGAGGCAGACTGGGCAATAGAGTCAACGCTTTCCATAGACAACTGTCTCTTCCTAGCTGACGTAAGCCCCAAGTATTTGACTTCCTCCTGATATATTTGGACTTTTTCCCTTGAGACCTTAGATCCTGAAGCTTCCAGCAAGTTTAGGAAATATATGGTTCCTTGAAGAACCTTATTCTTGCCTGAGCTACAAAGCTGTGGCTCATCTACATATTGTAACAGCACCAGATCCCTGTATTTCCACTCCTTCGGCAAGGCCGTTCCACACAGATGTGGCCGTCTTGAAATCCCCGGGGTAGAAGCGTTCACATAAATTGTCTCACCGCTGTTGAAAGGTTTTCAAATGCAAAGAGAAGCTGGCTCTGTGTTTCTAGGGGAATCCAGAAAAAGGCCTCCTTTAATTCTAGAGCCGTAAGGAACACAGCCTCTGACGGGATCTGAGTGAGGAGGGCGTAGGGATCAGGCAGTCCTGGGTGGAGAGGGGTCACAGCCTCATGGATGAGTCTCAGGTCCTGAACTGACCCCCACGTGTTGAGTCCCTTCTTACTCCCGTGGTGGGGCCGTATAAGGACTGGCACAGGGTGGAAGGAGGACCTGTGTGAGCACAGCCTGAATGGGGGGTTTGATCCCTCTTTGACTTCTGGTCTTAGGGAAAGGTGGGGCGTCCTTTAAGTTGGTTACCATGGGGACACCTATGGCCCTTCCACCTGAGTTCCGTCAGTCCTTACTTGGGATTCTGCCTCATGCAGGATGTCCTGTAACGGGAAATAGAGAATAATTCTGTCCTGGGGCAGAGCTGACTGCTCATTGGTAAGGATGAGGAGGTCCCATCCCCAAAAGGGGGTTGGCGACTTGGAAGTAATTAAAGATCTATGCCTGAAGTGAAGTTGTCCCCAGGCACAGGGTGTTGGAAGAGAGAAATATCTCTCTCCATTGGACAGCCAAACATCTTTGGATAGTCATCTTGCCCTTAGAACACGGGCCGGGGCAAAGGTTTGGCCACACACACACACACACACACACACACACACACACACACGCACGCTGTGATAGCTTCTTAGGTTCTTTTTCCTGGACGGGGATCAATGAGGCCAGGAAGGATTTTATTTTATTTTATTTTATTTTATTTTATTTTATTTTATTTTTTTGAGACTGTAGTCCAGGCTGGTTCTGACTTACAATACAGCCCAGGCTGGCCTTGGACTCACGGCGGTCTTCCTGCCTCATCCTGAGTACTGGGATTACAGGCGTGCACCACCATACCTGGCTTGTGTGGTGCTGGGGAATCGAACTCAGGGTCTTGCTCTTGATAGACAAGCGCTCTCACCACTGTGCTATTCCTCCAACCCCCTGCTTTATTTTTAACTCTACAAGAGTCCGTGGACCTGGAACCTTCTCACGACTCCAGTGGGGACAGAGGACTTACCTCAACACTTTTTATCACGAAGATTAAACAGGTTAAACCACAGCTCAGGGCAGAGCGAGGAAAAGTGCCTCTGTCCTCTCCTGAGCCTTCCCAGGTCAGGCTGGACAACTGGTGTCCTAGCCACTGATTCCTGGTGCCTGACATCTACAATGTAAGGCAGGAAAGTCTTGTTTTAGCTCATGGTTTCAGAAGGTCTCAGTCCATTCATGGACAGCCGACGGGGGATGGAAGCACATGGCGGAGGCCGAGCCCGAGAGCAGCTATTCACCCCACGGCAGCTAGGGAGCTCAGTCAGGGCAGACGGGGAAGGCAGAGCCAGTGGAGACCCTTCCAGGTCATGTTCTGGTGATCCGCCCCTCCCAGTCCAGCCCAGTGACCCCCCTCTGGACCAGGCCCGGGTATTCTGCCCCTTTCCACCAGGCCCCACCTCTTAACAGTGCACAGAGCCCAAGACATGCCACAGCTTCCAAACACAAGGGGGCTCCTGGGCAGCCGTCCACAGCCAAAGCATCGCAACAGGGAGCGTGGACATCGACTTCTGAGAGCAGACCTGCTTCTGGGTGTCACACACGTGTGACAAGCGGGAACACACTCTGTAAAGAATATTTGATGGACCCGGGTGTGGCGGCACAGGCCTGGAATCCCAGCATTCTCAGAGGCTGAGGCCGGAAGCTGGCAGGTTTGAGCCTAGCCTGGGCAACTTAGCAAGACCCTGCCTCAAAGCCGAAAATACCAACAGGTTGAGTGTGGCTCAGCGGGAAGGCCCTGGGTTGGAACTAGAGTAATACGCTGTCTCACTCCCTCTCCAGTCAATTGAAACCGGACGGAGAGATTTGGGGTTCTTGGATTTTAACGTCTGCCAGAAGCACCTGGAAGATCTGTTCAAACTGTCTCCTGGGCCTGGAGTTTCTGATGGAGGAAGTCTGGGGTGGAGCTACGTATTACCATTTCTGCAGTGACTCCAGTGGGACCTTGGGCTCTGAAAGATGTAACTGAGACACGGTTACACATAAAGATGTAACTACCTAACTGAGAAAGCCATCTTGTTTCTGACTGGGAGCCAGCGGTCCAGGACACTCAGCAGGGGCTCATGGGTAACTTCTGGGAGGGCCCTGGTGGTCAGCAGACTGCGGTGGCTTGGGTCGACAGACTGTTACGGGGGGAATTCTGCATAGCAAAGGGTTGTCAGAGCAGGGTGTGGGGGGAATGGGGGGCACGGGGGCTGCTCCCTGCTTTTCCACCTCAGGGCTGGAGCCCGTGACTCTGGGCGTGGGGGGGTGCCTCCTCGTGCACAGCAGGTTTGGGGGCTTGTCCTGGAGCCGGGGAGCTAAGGGGGAGCAGAGCGGGATGCCGTGACCTCCCAGAGGAAAAGTCCCTCCCCCGCCCGCCCAGCCTGTCACCTGGAGCAGGGTCCTCAGAAGCAGGGCCGCCCAACTCTGCCCGCCCAGCCCCTCCGCAACCCACATCCATCCTGGAGGAGAGATAAGCGCCCTGGGGCCCTCAGAAGGGACCACAGATAGCGAGATTGGAGGAGCCCAGGGTCTGCTGGGGTGGGTGAGGGAGCAGGGGGGCGGCTGCCGCCCCGGAGGCGGCGGGGGTGGAGCGAGGTCCACGGGGCGCGCGGCGCAGCGGGGGCGGCACACCTGCGCCCCCTCCCCCCTTTCCTTTCCGCAGACCCGGGAACACGCACCTTGAGAATCACTCCTAGGGCCTCTGGGCTTTATTTTTTTGGGGCTTTTAATTTTCTGGGGTCTCACTACGTCGCCTTGTTGCCTGGGCTAGCGTAAACTTGGCGATCGTCCTGCCACAGCCTCTCAACCAGGCGCCAGGCTCACAGGCGCGCACCGAGGCCGGCTTAGGTTTCGGTTTCGGTTCCGCCGCCACCCTGCCCCGCGCCGCGCTGGGGATGCCGAGTTTCGTTTCCCCACCGGCCGGGGCGGAGCGAGAGCGGCCGCCACCATATAAAGCCGCGACCCCCCGGGCCGTGCTCAGTCGCTGCTCCGGGCCGGTGAGTGTTTAGGGGCTCCGGGCTCCGCGCGCCCAGCGGGCAGCGGACGCGGGGGGAGTCCTGGCGGGGTGAGTCCGGGGGACCGGGCGTGGTGTGTCTGGGCGGGTCGTGATGGGGATGCTGGCGGGTCGTGATGGGGATGCTGGCGGGCCAGGCCCACCTGCTGTCCGCTCCCACCAGCGTCCGCTGGGTCACGGAGGAGGCGCGCACGTGAACAGCCCGCAGCCTGCCCCGTCCTGCAGCCGGCGGAGGGGAAGGGCTCGGGACATTTCGGAACCCTGCGGGGCATAATCCTGCCTCCCACCGGTGATCCTGTTTCGGTGCCTTGCCCAGCTGAGATGCGTGCGCGGGGCTGCCCACGGCGCGTGCCACGGCCTGGATCTGGGAGGGGGCAGGAGGAGGGGGAGGGCAGCGTCCTGCTAACTCAGCCCACGCAGGAAGAAGTTACCCCGGCACCCGGACACGTGTCTTCCCTGACCCTGATGGGGGCTGTCCCTTGGGCTGTGTGTACCGGTCCACAGCAAGGAGAAGGGGAGTCTGCCAGGGGAAGGCTGGGAGGGGCTGCCACCCTGCCCTGTCCCCGCGCAACGCTCAGGGAGGGGTTATGTGGAGGGGGAGGGGGAGGAGGTGGGGCGGGGGCATCAGCGGAGCAATGTGGGGACAGACATGCTCGGGTCCGAGTGACCTACTGCCAGGTGCCAGGGGCAGTGAGTGGGTAGAAACGAGGTGACTGCTTGGTGGTCCACTCCTAGATCCACTCTGAGTTCTGGGGATGATCTGGGTTTGCCCACAGAATCCACCAGATGGAGCTCCCAAGGCGTGTCAGCCTGCATCCCTGTGCCTGAGCGTCTGTGCAGACAGTGTAGCAGGGGGAAAGGGCCCAGGGCCACCTGTCATGGCAGGGCACATGCAGAAGTGCCCCCCGCCCATGCTCAGGAAGGAGGGAGAAATTACCCGCATCCTCCAGTGAGGCCCCCTCTCTGGGAACACGCTTTCAAAACACGAGTTTTGGAGGGCACTGAAGTCCTGATCCTCACACCAGGAATCTTACGAAATGAGCAGAGCAAAGACTTAGACTCCCAAACTGTGTTCTACCTGTTCCCATAACCCATGGGGTGTGCGTGCTAGCCCAGTGATGCTTCCCAAGAGCCCAAGAGCCAGTGAGGTGGCCCATAGCCCAGGTCCTGGGCTACAGAGAGGCAGACGCCAGGTCTTTGCTGTGGCACCGGGGACCCCTGGGAACGCTGGGCCTTTCCATAGGCTGGTGCTCAGGGGAGCTGTTAGGAGAACGCATTTTCAGATTGACAAATCCATGCAATTTCAGAATCATGCCTCCCACCAGCAGCATCCTGCGGTCCTGCCCAGGTACCCGGGGGCGGGGATGGGGGTGTGCTGCCTGGACGCTCAGGGGCCTGGAGCCTGGGGCAGAGGAGTGCACAGAGGGGCTGTGGCAGTGTGGGTGTCAGGCCTTGCTCCTGAGCCCAGCCAGTCAGCCACCGCAGCTGCCGCGTGCTGCTGTGGGCTCTTTGTTAGGCAGCGTGTGACAGGGGAAGCCACAAGTCAAGGGCCGGGCCCTGCCTCCTTAAAGCATCACATACGAAAAGTAGATGCTGTGCTACTGCTGTGACCTCAAAGACAGCAGGGGTGAGTTTATTCCAGAGCCGCATATGTGTGGCTGTGGTCCAGGATACGGACTGTTTCCCCCAACACCATGTTCCAACGAGTTAGCAGTTATGTGCAGTATTTATAATTACAGGACAAAAGTCTTAAATCAAAGCACTTTAAAAAAAGCATTGTTCAGAGCCTCAGGTAAGCAGCTCACCTTGAAGTAGGAAAACACCTGCTACAGGCCTCAGAGCTCTCTGAGGGCGTTCTTACCTCTCAGGTTGGTGGAAAGCTAGGGCTTCTGCTTTTACACTTCGAAAGGTTACTTAGCAGTCACAGGAATTGTGTCAGTCAGAGTGAGATGACAATGTGGCCATGGCTGAACCAGGCCCAAGACAGGTGGGCTGTGAAACACCTTGTTCCCTCTACTAATGTGTCCATCCGCCTCGCAGGTCGATATAGGCTTTTCCTGGGAGCATCCTTTCATACTACATGGAAGAGAAAAACCAGGCCCTGGTAAGTTGCTGTCTTGCGGTCACTGTGGTGTGGACACGAGCTGTCCCACGTGAGGGGTGGGGAGTCGGGAAGACGGGATGGTGCTGGTGCGTCTTCCTTGGCACCTATCAGAGACCCCGCACCATGCTGCCGTAGAGCCTGTCCCATCCGTTCTCCTTATACTTACTACTTAAGTGGTTGCTGGGGACCGCGTGGGTGCCACGGGTAGGCTCAGGCTCTCGGGCCTCTCCCCACCAGGAAGGGCTCCCCGCGTTCTCTCACAGCAGGGGTGTGGGTGATGACTTTGTTCAGGTTTGGCACATCTGAAAACATCTTTAGTTTGCATTTTAAAAATTATTTAATAACCATATGGATAATTTTCACAGAAGAAAAAAAACCAGACAAGTGGTCACATTGTCCCAGGAGAGAATTCAGCTGCCATGCCTGTCTCTGACCATTTCCTCTTTATCAGTGGTTTTGAGCAGTAAGACTCCCGTGTGTCTTGCGCTTGGGGGTCACTGGTTTCTTGGGCCTTTGGGCTCGCGGGCTGCAGTAGCCGAGGCATTTGTATTCTTATTCCCTGGAATCCCTTTTCCCGCCCATCCCTCACGTCCTCCCTGGGGTTGGAGCAGCTTGCGAGTGACATCACCGGAAGCCGGCCATTGCTGACTGTGCCCCGCAGCACACGGAGTTTGCTTTTCTGTCTGCAGATGGAGGAGAGCAACCTGTGCAGGCAGTACGAGGAGAAGGTGCGGCCCTGCATCGACCTCATCGACTCGCTGCGGGCCCTGGGCGTGGAGCAGGACCTGGCCCTGCCGGCCATCGCCGTCATCGGGGATCAGAGCTCAGGGAAGAGCTCTGTGCTAGAGGCTCTGTCAGGAGTCGCCCTGCCGAGGGGCAGCGGTGAGAGCCGCTTGGGGTGCCCAGGCTGGGCGGGCGTAAGGGACAGGAGTGAATTTCCACAGCTCTGCTGCTGGGAGCACAGGATGCAGGTGGAGGTACCCCTGTGGGCTATCTGTGGGGCTGGCCAGCGGCCAGCTCCTCACTGGCCCCCGTGAGGCCTTCATCTGTGCCAGTCCCTGGCATCTCCGCCACTTCTCAGAAGGGCGCCAGCTGTATCCTTTGGAGTGCCCCCACTGTGACCTCTTTTAAGGCTCCGTTTCCAAACACAGACACCCGAGAGTCAGGGCCTCCGCAGACACATCCGTGGGGTCACCAGTCATGTCAGTACCACCTGCTCAGCACACACGTGGGTGTGGGTTCTAGGGAACCTGCAGCGTGCGCAGGTCTGAATGAGCGCACTGGCCCCAGACCCGGAACTCTGCACACATGGGTGGCCTTCCTGGGCCCGCCCAGGTAACCACACCTGGGAGATAAAGATGGTAGGTGGGTTAGTGATGCGTGAAGAGCAAGGCCAGGGAGACCACGGGGCTCAAGGGAAGAGCCCAGAGCTGAAATGGCAGGTCACAGCGAGGACACAGGTGGGCTGTGGGAGGCAGGGTTTGGCAGAGTTGGGATGGTGGCCTGGGGCAGTAGTGGGTGGAGTGGGGATAGCACCTACAGGTGTTGTTGGGTTCAGACCGTGCTTGCCACCTGAGCTGGCTGCAACACTTGGGGACGAAGCAGGAGCCGTGGACGCATGATGACTTCAGCCACAGAGGAGCAAGGTCCCCATTCTAGACTCAGAGGTCCTGGGTCACCCTGATGTGAGGCCTCAGGGTGTCAGAAGGTAGACCAGAGAGGTGTCCGTATCCAGCATCACCTGGAGGATGAGGGAAGCCTGAGGACCACCGGTTGGAGGCCCCATAGGGGTCCTTTGACAGTGGAACAAAGGAATGATATGAGTATGTCCCCTAGGCATTGTTACGAGGTGCCCGCTGGTGCTGAGGTTGAAGAAGCTGGGGCCTGGTGATGAGTGGAAGGGCAAAATCACCTACCTGGGCTACGAGACGGACCTCTCGGACCCCTCGAAGGTGGAAGAGGAGGTCAACAAGGGTAAGCGCCTGTGTTCGCACCTCCTCCTGCTTCCTAGGCGGTGTGAGCAAGGGAGCCCTTCCCTGCTGCCCCGACCGGGGCTTCGCTGGTAGGACCTGTGTCCTCTTGGACCTCTTGCCCTAGAGGCACTCCTTCCCTACAGCGACCTCAGCTGCTGTTTGGGGATCTGTTACTTCCTTTTATCCTCATGTTCCTGTCTTTGGGTGTTCCCTACTCCACTGGGAATGTTCTGGGCTCCACAGGAAGAGCAACTGGCTGTGCTGTGCCCTGCTTCAGGCTGGTGCCCTTTGGGACTGTCCCAGCTCATCTCTGCTGACAGTTCTAAGGTGTCCTGCAGGAGCTTGTGGGTGTCGGTCTCAGCCGTGGGGATCTGCCCTAGCAGGCTGTGGTGCAGGGCTCCCAGAGTACAGAAGCGCTTTTGGGTTTTCAGCAAGGGGCGTCACCACCTGGGCCTCACCAGCTTCCCCCTTGCTCCCACCCCAGCCCAGAATACCATCGCAGGGAACGGGCTGCAAATCAGCCACGACCTCATCAGCCTGGAGATCAGTTCCCCCAGTGTCCCCGACCTGACCCTGATCGACCTCCCGGGGATCACCAGGGTGGCCGTGGGCAATCAGCCAGCGGACATTGGATACCAGGTGAGAGCGGCATTAGGGTGCGTGGGGCACTGCCTGGGACGGGGAGTCCAGGGCTGTGTGGCACAGGGACGTGGGTTCCAGCGCCCTGGTGAGCCCAGTAGTCAACGTCTCTCCGTGTTGATGGGAAATGAAGCAAACAGGCGCAATTGGAAGCAAGTTTTGTTTCTTTGTTTTTATGTGATGACTCCCTCCCGGTTAGAGTTACATTTGTGCCTGCTGTGAACCAGTGTGTATTAAGAAGGGTCATCCGTGGGAAAAGGGAGAAATAGGTATTAGTTGGGCCTGGTGATGCAGGCCGGCCATGCCAGCACTTTGGGAGGCTGATTGCAAGTTGGAGCGCGGCCTGGACAGCAGAACTTAGTAGGACCAGTCTCAGGATCAACGTGGAAGAATGGGCTGGGAGTGTATCTTAGTGTGAAGACCTTGAATTCCATCACCAGCAGCCGGGGGGGGGGGGGGGGGGGGGGGGGAAGGAAAGAAAGAAAAAAGAGACAGAGAGAAGAGTTGATAATTGGGAAGCAGCTATCCTTAGGTAAAGACTCAGCGAAGGAGGGAAGCCGTGGCTGGTATCGTGTTCTCCGTGTGACCTGTGATGTCAGGTGCATGGTTTCAGGGGGAAACCACAAAGTTAGTCATCATTCTGGCTTGGCAGTGGCCACCCAGGTAGCTTTTGTGGGCTCATCTCTCTGTCCTTATGTCTTGGGGAGCCCTCTGGGCCCAGAGGCCTTCACAAGTGTAAGGTCAGGGCCGTGTTAACTCCCGCTCAGTCCTGAGGGGACTCAGGAGTCCTCTTGTGTCATTCCGTACAGATTAAGAAACTCATCAGGACCTACATACAAAAGCAGGAGACCATCAACTTGGTGGTGGTGCCCTGTAACGTGGACATCGCTACCACAGAGGCACTGAGCATGACGCAGGAGGTGGACCCCGAAGGAGACAGGACCATAGGTGAGGAGGTGGGCCGCAGGCGTGGGTCGCCGGAAGGTGCCCCGCAAATCCGGTGGGCTGGGCTTGGCGAGTACCGTGGGTAGGGGCTTGTCCTTCTGGGTAGGAACCACTAAGGGGCAGGTTTGCTGGCTGTGCAGGTGGGAGGCGGAGGGCCGGCAGCCATGGTTGGTTCTTGTGGGCCACCTTTTGCTTCGTCTTCTTTCTTACGAGCTGTGGAAGGTGCTTACGCACTCGGAATCATGGGAGGAAGAAGCCAGACAGGTGACCGTGTAGCGGTGGGGGTGGGTCTCTCTCCCACCTCGGGCCTGCGCGCATTCTGATCTGAAGTCCCCGGCCACAGGAATCTTGACGAAGCCCGACCTGGTGGACAAAGGCACCGAGGACAAGGTCATAGACGTGGTGCGCAATTTCGTGTGTCCCCTGAAGAAAGGCTACATGATGGTCAAGTGCCGGGGCCAGCAGGACATCCATGAGCAGCTGAGCCTGAAGGAGGCCCTGCAGAGGGAGCAGGCCTTCTTTGAGGACCATGCGCACTTCAGGTGTGCCCCTGGTTCCCCGGGGTCATCCACACTGAGGGCAGCCATCGCTGCCGGGAAGAACGCTTCTGGGGAGGTGACGTTGGGGGTGCGAGGGTGCGAGGGGACGTGTGAGGGGGTGAGTGTGCCGACTATGAAAAACTACCCGTGGGTGTACGTTTCGGGGAGATGAGGCATGTTCCCCGTAGAGCTGGAAGGCATCCTTCTAGCTGTGGTGGGAGAACATGAGCTGGTTCCTGGGCAGCTGTGACTGTGCAGTCCAATCCCTGGAGCTTGAGAGGTTGCTGTCATGGGCCGGGACATGTGGTGGGATGCAATGAATCAGCCTTGACCTTCCTGTGAGGACCTCGAACCTGCACGTTCAGGCCGCATCCCAGTAGATGTCTCTCTCGTGCTGTTGGGCAGGGTGCTGCTGGAGGATAGGAAGGCCACGGTGCCCCACCTGGCAGAGAGGCTGACTGAGGAGCTCATCGGGCACATTAGTGTGAGTGCAGCCTGGGCCCCAGGTCCCCTACACGGCGTGAGAGCACAGGACACAACACGATCGGTGGAGCTCAGGGACATGCTGTGCATTAGGAGTGCTGAGGGCTCCTGGGCTGGTGCCTGGGGAGGCTGGAGAGGTCCAGAGGGCAGCTGAGTGGACGTGGGCCTGCCGCAGGAGCAGAGGCAGAGCTGAGTGGACAGGTGCCCCTGCCATGCCTTTCTGCCTGAGAAAACCTTCTAGGGGACATGGGGAGGTCACATGTAGCAAGCATCCACTCTGCACAGAAGACCTGCAGCCCCAGTCGTTTTTGACATGACCTGTTATTTCCTCTAGAAATCTCTACCAGTACTGGAAAGTCAAATAAAGGAGAATTACCAGAAAATATCAGAGGAGTTACAGAACTGTGGCATAGGCATTCCGGATGACGATAACGAGAAATCCTTCTTCCTGGTAGAGGTGAGTCTCGTCAGCGGCCTGTGTTGCTGTCCCTACAGGGACCCTGGACCTGATGCACTACTGTTCTTTCCTGCCCGAGGCTCATCCATCCACAAACTTGGCCTGCTCCGCACTGGGACGGGGACAGGGCTGGGACACAGGCCAGGGAGTCATGCTCAGGTCATGGATGGGGACTGAGCTTTCATCCAGGGTGTGGAGAGTTGTTGCGGAAAGGAGGGGTTTTCCCTTTTCTCTGTTGCCACCCCACAGTAGCCCACAAGGGGAGGAGATACCCATCCTCAACCTACACTCCATCTTCAAGTCATCTTGGCCTTGTATTTGAAGGGAACCTGCTTAACCTGATGTTTCTCTTCTTGTCAGAAAATCAATACATTCAATGATCACATCAAAGCCATCACCCTAGGGGAGGAGGCTGTGAGGCCAGGCGATTCCCGGCTGTTTGCCCAAATCCGGAAGCAGTTCTATGATTGGAATAATGTGATCAACAAACATTTTGAAAAAGGCAAGTGTCTTGATTTGTGCTGCTATAACTGAAGAACTTAGAAAGGGTTGTTTATAACCAGCAGAAGTTCTTTGCTTAGGGTTCTGGACACGGGCAAAGCCAAGAGTGGAGCACCCAAGGATACCACGTCTGGTGAGGGCCAGGTCTCTAGTGCCATCTTGCTGTGTCCTAGCATGGAGGAGGGTGGACAAGCTCCCTCTGTCCTCTGCTAAGGATGTGCGGTCCCTTTTGGAGTGTTATGCCTTCGTGACCTTATCCCCTCCTAAAGTCCCCTCTTCTAATGCCATATATCAGGGAGATGTGAAGTTTCCACACAAGAATTTGGGGGACACATTCCAACCACAGCCATGAGGCATTGTACCGTCACAGACCTGGCGTGCTGAGCTGACACTGTGGAGTCTGGTCGAGGTGGTGAAGATGGCCAGAGGGAGGAGCTAGTGACACAGAAGCCATGCTTTCTGTGTTCCTAGTCACTGTACCGAGAGGCCAGCCAGGCTTTATGGCCGATTTAAAGGGACACTTAGGGGGGAAAATGCATGTGATTTGTCCCCAGTCCCTCATGAGTCCAACAGCTATAGGAGAAGCCAGCATCCTTAAAGAGTGGCACCTGGTTGTGATGTCCTGCTCTCCAGGAGCCGGGTGGGAATGGAGGTGCCATCGACAGCCCTGGTCCATCCTGATGTGCCTACTGAGGTCTTCAGCCTGCTCTGTGCCTGAGTGCATTTAATCATGATGGCAATGAAATGAAAACACACCAGCATGCTGGTCCCACTGCTCACCTGCAAATCCCCAGGGGCTGGAGATGACAGAAAGTGTGTCCTGACTTTTTTTTTGTTGTTTTTTGTATGTCAGGAATCCTAAGGGTAATCTTACTTCAGGCTATGATAGATGTGTTGGAACTGGTAGACATTTCAGGTAGCTTTGCTCACAATTCATTTCAGCCAACCAGAAACTCAAGTTAACTGTTTCTCATGGCTTTGAGCGAAGAACTCAGGACAGTGGCATGGGCCACTGAACTCAGAAGAAGGCACAGAGGGCAGATGGAATGACTGTAGTGCTGCTTGACAGAGTCCTTTGAGACCCTAATTTTGGGTACAGTGTCTTGTATGTCTCTACTGTGCCTAATGTCCCTAGGCATCTCACCATCACCAAATCCAGAGAAGAAGGATGAAGTGGCTCTCTGTGTGTCCTCTTGCCAGGGAAGGGTTACCTAGGATCTTTGGCCATGAAAGGAAATCTCTGGAAGTCACACATACCTGATAAGGGAGGGTCTGTAGTGTCTAGAAAAATAAAGAAGTACTCTGACTCCAAAAATGAAAAACTAAAAAGCCAATAGAAAAAAAAAACCTGGGAACGATTGGACTGGATTCTTCAGTGTTCTGGCTCTGTGACAAATACCTGAGAGACGCCGACTCGGGCAGAGGAAAGGCTGATTTTGGCTCACTGTTTCAGGTGGGTCAGTCCATGAGCACTCGGCCTGTGGCCACACAGTCCTTGTGGTGAAAGCTGGTGGAAGAGAAAGCCTATTTACCTTATGACAGCTGGGAAGCAAAAGAAGGTATATGAATTAGGGCTTTTGGAGAAAGAGTTAATAGAAATGATGTACACACAAAGGGAAGTGTATAGGATGGCTTGCAAGTCTGAAGGGAGAATCCAAAATGGCCACTTGCGCACTGAGAGCAGGAGGGTCCGGCGGCCGCTCAGACATGAGTTAGAAGAGAACCAGTCCATGGCGGTTGGACAGCTGGTGTGAGTCTGTGCTGCAGGTCGATGTCCAAAGGTGATGGCGACGACCGGAAGGTTGAAGCAACTCTGCGGTGGAGGTCAGCAATGAGGAGACAGCAGCAAATCCACATCTAGAGATGGCGGTGAAGGCTGGAGCACTCCCAGAGGAAAGGAGAAAAGGCTGAATCGTCTTCCTTCCTGCTGCTTCTTCTTTTTTTTAGTTTGAGCTGCCCGTCTCTTGGTTGAGCTACCCACATCCCAGGTGGGTCTTTCTTTCCTCATTTGCTGGCCTGTAAGTCAATCACTCACACTCATGGATTAGCTGAGCATTTCTGAATTCATTCAGGTTGACATAAAGCTTTCAACAATCATAGAAGGAGACTGGGCAGGTCTGGGGTCCCTAAGGGCACATTCCCAATGACCTATCTTCCAACTACCAGACTCTCTCCCTAAAGATCAGCCTCCCCAACACACCATGGCTGGGAACCAAGTCTTCAACACGTGGACCTTCAGGGAACTCCCAGGATCAATGCCGTGGGTATTTCTCTGGAAAGAAGAGCCACACCTGGTACATGGTCACAGGGAAGATACTGGACATCATCAGTCACCAGAAATGCAGATCAAAACCACAAGGACAAACTGCTTCCCACCTGCTGACATGGCTGTCACCAGAAGGCCAGCCTGTGGCGTGTGTGGGCCGGGAGGCTGAGAACGTGGACCACTTACACATGGCTCGTAGGAACAGGAAACGGACTGGACCTGTAGATAACAGCATGGCACTTTCCCGAAAAGAAGAACGTAGACCCCAGCAATTCCATTTCTGGGGAGAGCATAGGAAAACAAAAACAGGTCCACACAAACTTCTCAGGTGGATGGTCCTGGCAGCATGGTCCCTAACATGGAAAAGTGGACACAACCTGGCGTCTCTCAGCTCAAGAACAGATAAGGTACCACTGTGCATGACTTTGTTCCAGCTGCTCTAAAAAGTCCACAGCGCTCGGGGTGGCCTGGACAGTGAACAGTCCTGGAGACGCAAGTCCGAGGTCAAGGTGCTGGAGGCTGGTTCCTTCTGAAGCCCTCTCCGTGCCTTGTAGGTGGCCCTCTGTGTCCTCCCATGGTCTCCTCTCTGTGTGCATCTGTGTCTTGATCTCTTCCTGAAGGATACCAGCTCATTTCAAGGTCATCACGTGGGGACAGTCCCTGTCTTCATCACAGCCACGTTTAGAGTCCAACACCTGCGCAACTGTGACACCAAATACCATGTGATTTCATTCCTATGAAGTGTCCAGATTGGGAAAACTGTGGGGATGGAAAGGACACCAGAGGCTGGAGGGAGGGAGAGGTGGAGAGTGGCTGGGAGAGGTGCAGGTGTCTCCAGCACTGGGGAATGTCCTAGAATAGCTGGGCTGGGCCCACCTTACTGAATTTACTAAAACTCACAGACTTTTCCAATATTAATAGGATGATTTGATTAATCTCAATAAAAATTTCTATGGCAAGATACCTTCCATCTGATAAGGGGCGCCAGGCCACCAAGTGCCCATGAAGGGAATCAGGGTCCTTCCGTGTCTCCACCCTCAGGAGTCTCCCAGTGGCTGGGCTGTTCAGAGCGAAAATAGTTCCAAGAATGGGGTAGAATCTCAGCAATGCATACGGTCAACAGCGACCCCACGTCCCGCTCCCGGATCCCGCTTCCCGCACGGCGGTCCCTTTATTGGTAACACTTTGTGCCCCTGCCACAGCTCAGGAGCGGGTGACCTGCAAGCGGCTTCTGCTGGTGCTCAGGCGCCGTCCTGCCTCCCAGCAGCCACCTGGTTCTGGGTAAGGAGCCCCAGCAGCCACAGTGCTTTCCTTTGGTAAAATCAGGTTGGCTTTGCACCGTTTCCACACTAGCGTGCTTTGTCAGGAGTGCGTCCCCCCTGAGTTTCCATGCTTGCTGGGTCCTGGTGCGGGTCTCTGGCCTTGCACTTGCTACCTCACTCATAGAGGTATATTATATTGAGGTTGATTTCAGAGTATTTTCAAATTAAAAATCAAGATTTGTTTTTGATTTTGCTTTTTGTCTTTCCACTCATGCAAGTTGGGCTGTTGAGAAGAAAATCTATAAGCTCTTGGTGAGCTAATCCAAGATGCTCCTTTCTGTGACAGGTCATGACATCTTACGGGGAGAAGTCTGGAAATACGAAAACCAGCATCGTGGTCGAGAGCTGCCCGGGTTCGTGAACTACAAGACCTTCGAGGTGATCATCAAGACGCAGGTCAAGGCCCTGGAGGAGCCGGCCGTGGACATGCTGCGCAAGGTCACAGGCAAGTGCAGCCGCCAGAACTGCTGCATGGACTTACGGGTCAGGGAAAGGAGTGCGCCAAACCTCAGTGCATCTCCCTGGGCTCTGAGCCAGCCTGGTGTCTGCGGTTTACCATTCGGACATAGCCCCTACCCTGCTGGTGAAGAACCCAGTCCCACAGGACTGTCCCCGAGTCATACATCTGTTGCAAGCTGAGGCCTCCTATCCTGAGCGGTTATCTGTACACGAGGTTACTACAACCCTCTCTGCCTGTGTCAGGATCCCCAGGCCCAGAGATATGCCTCAGTGACCTGTCCTGCTGTTTCATGAGGACATTATCAGTAGAAGGGAAGCAGGGCCTGGGTCACCCTCGAGCCTGGTGTGCCACCTCCTGGCACATCTGAGTGTGGGCACGTAGCCACTCCCTGGAGGTGGAGGGAAAAGTCCCCAGCTTCAGATCCTGGCCTGGACTTTTCTAGTGCCCAACCTCATCTTGAGGATACTCAGGGTCACGTTGGTTGAACACAGGATGCTCCTGTCACCAGAGGCATATCCTCTTAGAATAAAAATTTAAATATAAAATCAGGATTTGGTAGTGGGTGCTTAGTGGTCAAGTTCTTCCTACTGAAGCCACAGAGCGTGTCCTTAGTCTTCAGGGAAGGAGAGGGAGGGGTGAATGGAGAGCAGGGAGGGGAGAAGGAGGAGGGGGAGGGGCGCCTATGTTTTTGACTGTTTTAAAGTCACAGCTTTGCCAACTACAATGAGCCACCAACACCAACTGCTCTTCCCCGTCATCAGATCTGGTCGTCAAAGCCTTCACACGGGCTTCAGAGTGCAACTTTGCCGAGTTCTTTAACCTGCATAGAACCACCAAGGTGAGCCCCACATATGGCCACGTCAGCCGGGTCAGCCATGTCTGTGGCCGTCGGAGCACTCACGCTCACACGTGAGGCTCCTGAAGGTGCTATCATTCATGTCTGGAGGGAGTGAACTCAGAGATGAAAGTTTAAATGCCCAGGAACCAAGGGCCACAGTCAGTGTAGACCAGTACGTGTTGGGGGCGGGCTCCCTCCACACTCAGTGAGGAGGCTACATGCAAACACAGGTGTGGAGGGAACATGGAGCCCAGGGCAGAGACCCCGGGCCCCAGGCACAGGGGCGGCCCAGCCACCAGGCTTTAGCTGTCCCCTGCAGGGCTGGGGCTCCTGGCCCAGGTGGGACCAAGGCGCCACTGTCCTCCAGATGGGGTCCCTGGGTGGACCCCCTGCATGAGGCAAGGGACAGCAGGGAGGGACCGGCTGGGGACATGCGTGGCACTGAGCATTGCACGTGGTGGCTCTCTGCGAGGGCTGGAGGGCTCCAGTGCTGTCGGGCAGAGCTGCCCTCCAAGATAACCCTGCAAGCCTGAGAGTGACACGTGGGCCGTGTCTGAGCACAGCTGTGCCCACCCCAGCCCAAGCACTCTCTGGGGGACACTGTCCTCTTGCCTAGCTAGCAGAGTCCACTAGAGACCAACCAAGGAGAGAAGTGGGTGGGGCTGAGAACAGGGTGGGCCGGTCCCTAGCCCAGGGTGGGGGGCCTGTGCCCCCGGCCTCCCCCGGTGCTGGCCTCAGAGGAACAGGGCCCCCATCAGGGACCGCGGCTGCGGCAAGCACGGGGGCGGCTCAGCTTTGGCTCAGGCTGCGGGATTTGCCTCGGGGTGTTGACTGGCGCCTCACTTCCCATCAGAGCAGACTGGAGGACATCAGGTTGGAGCAGGAGAAGGGAGCCGAGGACGCGATCCGGCTCCACTTCCAGATGGAGCAGATCGTGTACTGCCAGGACGGGGCGTACCGCGGGGCGCTGCAGAGGGTCAGGAAGGAGGAGCTGGATGACGAGAAGAAAGGCAAACCTGCCCGCAGCCCGGACTCCCAGAACCTTGCCAAAGACTCCTTGGCGGAAATCCTCCAGCACCTGACCGCCTACCGCCAGGTGCACCTTCTCCCTGAGAGCCCCTGTTCGGTGGGGTGGGGTAGCTAGATGGCCACCAGCAAGCCCCATCCTCGCCCTGTGGGACCCACACGGGTAGTTCCAGCTCAGACGGGAGTGGAGCTGTCGCTTAGAGCCACTGATGGCTGGCTATGGCACTGTGTGGTTGGGCCGTGACCGTGAACCTCTCTGAACCTGGGCTGTCTCCTCTGGTGATGCAGCATTGGGAAGTCATTGCCTGGGCACATGGGGCCCTGTCCTAGCCACCCTGCCTGGGCCTGCTTGGACCGGCACATGGACACCGTCAGGAGGGGAGGAACCTGGCGCACCTGGGCAGGAGGGGCTGTCATGATCTGTTTGTGAGACACCTGCTGTACCGTCTAACCCCCAGCTGCAGGAGGCTGGCTGTATCCCCCAGGCCTGGTACCCAGGTCTGATGGCTAATGAGTTAGTCAGCTTCCCAGTGCCGGTGCCAACAGCCAAAAGGAGGGAGGGTTTAATGTAGCACAGTTTGCAGAAGGCCCAGCCCAGCGTCAGGGGCTCCAACGCAGAAAGGGCCTGGTGGAGGACGGTGCTCACCCCGTGGCCGCCAGGGAGCAGAGAGAGAGACGAGAGGAGCTGGCTCGAGAAGCTGCCCCTCCAGGCCACATCCCAGTGACCCGCCTCCAACCGGCAGTGCACGGCCCCGTTCGTGGGTGAATCCACAGATGAGAGCAATGCTCCCTGGAACCAGTCACCTTCCAAACATATGGGGCTTTTGGGGACATTCTCGATCCAAACCGTATCAGGTGCCCAGGGCAGGCCTGTGGGCAGCCTCCTGGGACGGGTGACAAGGACTGTTGGAGTAGCCAGGTGCGCTCAGCAGCAGAACCCGTGAGCGAGTGCCTGAGCGCAGATGCCGAGTCTCCTGGACCCTGGGGAGCTGGTTCCCTGCCCTGGGGCCATCCTCCCCCAGGGCCTTTGCTTTCCTGGGCGGGAGCCATCCCTGTGTCGCTGAGTCCATGACTCTACCTGCTATTGCTGAAGGCCAGCAGAGCACAGAAGCGCCCTCCTGTCCCATTCTAGGGACGCATGCAACAATCGTTCTTTTGTGCCTGGCGGGTCACCTGAGTACAGTGTCTTCAAGATCCCTCCTAGGTGTCCACTGAGCTCCTGTGGTCCCGTGTGGCTGTGGGTGCAAGTCCCCACCCTGTGCACCCTGCCTGTGGCTCCAGTGCCTCCCTTGGCAGGCCCCCGTCCCCTCTCCCACTTGGTGATGAACCGCTGGCTCGCTGTGGTGAGCGACACTTGGCTCACATCCCGCTGTGTCTCGCTGATTCTGCATTAATAGTCACTGGGCACTTGTCCCCTGCCTGACTTCTCCCTGACCTCAGGGTCTTCTGATGCCTTCCGTCAGCTCAGCTGTTAGGACGTACATGCTGTGTCGTCCCTGCACCCAGAGGAGGAAGCTGAGTCCCACGGGGTGATAGAACCTGCTCCCCTATAGGCATGTACCTAAGTTTAGGCTCCACCAGGGGCTCCTCACAGCCCAGACTGCTGCTGGGCAGCCAGGGAGCGACAGGACAGGGTGGTGTAAAGGACCTTCACGGAGGCGCGAGGAGCAGGGACCAGTGCACTGACCAAAGGTTTAGAACAGTTTCCCCTCTTCCGTGGAGGTGCTGCTGGTGGTCAGGGGCTGGGGGACAGAGGCCACCCCCAGCGGGACTCCTGCTGCCCACAGCACAGAAGCCACTGCGGAGCCCGAGTCCAGCCCTGGCCCTGCACCTGCCAGCATCGCCTTCACGTCAATGTCCCCTCGTTGCACCTCCCCTGAAGCTCTCCTGTGACCTGTCCTTTTTCCCAGGAGGTTGACAACCGCATCTCCAGCCAGATCCCCCTGATCATCCAGTACTTCGTCCTGCAGACATTCAGCCGGAAGCTGCAGAGCGCCATGCTGCAGCTGCTGCAGGACCGGGAGGCATGCGCCTGGCTCCTCAAGGAACGCAGCGAGACCAGCGAGAAGAGGAAGTCCCTGAAGGAGCGGCTGGCACGGCTGAGCCAGGCCCGGCGCCGGCTCGCCAAGTTTCCCGGGTAAACGGGCTACGGTCCCCAGGCCAGAGGCTGGCGCTTCTCCTGTTGCCACCCTTGGGGACACGGCATCTACGCATCCAGCCTTTAGTGGTCAGAAAACATGGACAGGAGCTCTGCCCACTTGGTGGCCCATGGGACACAGGAGCTGGAGAGCGATCTGATTTCTAATGCTAAGGTGATAGGATGCAGAGGGTGTGGAGAATGCCACCATCCGTTGTCCCCAGGGACAGTGACATCACCCTCAGGACCTGCCTCCTCTGAGCCTACCCCTTCCCCTCCGCCCCCTGGAAGCCTTAGCTCCTAGTCTCTGTACTAACCCATCCACAGCCAGTGTTTGTGGAACTGTGTGCTCGTGGGAGCCAGGTACCCTCTGGTCTAATAAACTGTGGCTGTGTGACACTTCTTGGCCACACCGTGAATTAGAGGGGCCCGTCACGGCTGTGGGAGGAGCAGGTGGGACACAGCGCTGTGCCCCTGTTGCCCCTGCTGGGTGGGGAAGGAATGACTTCACAGCAGAGTCACCTGTGTGCTGCGGCTTCCGGGAAGGGGACAGGTTAATGAGATGTGACAGTGATGCCCCCGGCATGTGTGTCCTCAGTGGGCTCTGATCGTATTGGCCAGAGGGCTGGGTGGGGAGCGGGGTGCTGTGGACTCATTGCAGGGGAAGACCTCATGCTGCGTCCATAAGCAGGAGGGCTGGGCATTGAGCTGCCCGGGTCTAGAAGGTGCAAGACGGCTCCAGAGAGAAGGGCCGGGCACCCAGGAGCAGAGAGAGGGGGGCTGTGTAGAGCCAGAGTGGACGGCCAGCGTGGGAACAGGTCCTCTATAGGAATGCAGCGCCCACCCCTCCCTCATCACTGCCCCCTTGCTCCCAGGCTGGGGGCTTTGGCCACGCTGGACCTCTGCTTGCAGGGTGGAAAGGGGCAAGGCTGTCCCCGCGGCCCTGTCCCCGCGCACACAGACCTCATCCCAGCTCTCTCTGAGCCGTGGGCTCTGACCCTCACCCTTGGACAGCTCTGGACCTTGTCCACAAGAGGCAACACCGCATGGCAGCGGGGCCTGCTCGTCTCCTCGTCCTCGCTGGCAGAGGCCGGGTGGTGCCGTATGTCCATCCCAGGAGTGGCTGGTCTCCTACACGGGGCTCAGAGCAGCTGGAGCTCACAGAGGCTGGCCTGGAAGGAGCCTGAAGCAAGGACTATACCCACACTCGGGGGCTCTGTGGAAGGAAGGCAGGCCATGCCAGGGACTCTCCTGACTCAGCCCTGGCTGTCCCCAGCAGACACGACCTGGCCGCTGACCCCTGCTGTCTCAGGAGCGGCCCCTGTGGCCACCCCAGTGATTCCGCGCAAGGTCTCTCCCTTAACCAGCCCCTGTCCTGACCGGTCCTCCAGGAGTCTCAGTTCCGGGGGACCAGGGAGGGAGTCAGAGGTCCAAGTATTGGGTGGATACTGGCTGCAGCATTGTTTCCTGTGGTACTCAGGAGGAAGGGAAGTGGGTAGCCTGGGCTCCCAGAGGGGGCGAATCTGGGTGAACCTGCTGGGACCTCAAGAATGTTCCTTTTGGCCCCAGAGAATAGTTCATGGGGACTCCCAGCCTGCCCTGACCAGTCTGCGGTGGCTGAGAAGTGCCTTATCGCAGTCTGTCCCTGCTGGGGACCATGCTGGGGTACTTCTGCAGGGACAGGGGCCCGGAGTCCAGGCTGGGCTTGAGCTGCCCTGGACCACCCCACTTGGAGGGGCCCCCAGGCCAAGAGCTGCTCCCCCGATGCTGCTGCCTTCCCCTTGACACAGGCCCGCATCCATTCCCTGGTCAGAACATACCAGAAAATCCAGAGTGTCTCCTAGGTGGGTGTGGTGGTGCAGGCCTGTCATCCAGCCCTCTGGGAGGCTGAGGCAGGACGATTTCAAGTTCCATCCCAGCCTGAACAGCTTAGGGACTTTGTGAGAACCTGTCTCAAAATTTAAAACAAACAAACAAACAAACAAACAAACAAACAAACAAACAAACAAAAAAGGATTTGGGATGTAGGTCCATGCCAAGGCTCAATCCCAAGCACTGCAAATAAATATAAATAAGTAGAAATTAAAGAAATAGCAGGCTGCCTCCTTGGGACCCTGGCTCCACACAGGCTCGCTGATTCTGTAGCAAGGGGCCAAGTCTGCAGGGGAGCAAGGACAGGGCCGCAGATCGCCCGGAGTGCAGTTGGAAGCCCTGCTTTCCCAGAGCATGGGGCAGCAGCTGCAGGCGTTGAACCAGGGTGCAGGGAGGGCGGGAGAACAGGACGGATGGAAGGTATCTGCTGGGACCCTGCTGCAGGGAATCTGGAGGAGTCTGTCCGCTCATTGCCATCTCCCTCCAGCAAGGAGCCAGGCTAAGCCCACCGACTGGCCAGCGGGTCCCACAGCAGGTAAGGAAGTGACCTGGGTGCTGCACTCCACTGGGCGGCAGGGAAAGCCACCGTGGAGATGCAGATCTGGGCACCGCTGGCTCTGTCCCCCTGCCAAAGCAGAGGCGCCACTGTCCCTGGGTGCCGGGGACTCTGGTCATCCTGAGATGGTCTCTCTTGTCCAGCAGGGGCCACCCTGGAATCCTCTAGCTGGGGAGGCTCAAGCACCCACAGCTGTGAGGCTAATGCATTTCCAGCGAGGTAGAGGTGACATGAAGGGTGTTCTCAGTGTCGCTGTCCTGCCTTGAGGATAAAACACCTGGCACCACCGCTTAAAGGAGGAAAGGCTTACAAGACTTGCAGTTTCAGTAGGCTCAGTACATGGTTGGCTGGCTGCAACGCAGAAGTAGCGCAGGAATCCACCCTCCAGGTCATGCTCGGCGGCCCATCTCCCCCCAGGCCCACCCCAACAGTATGATCCCCTCAAGCTCACCCATGGGTGAGTCTGTCGATGAACACAGCACCCCCTCTCCAGAGCTGGTCAGAGTGAGGGTGATGTGGGCAACAGCAGTGCTGGAGGATCAGGCTGAGGCAGGAGGTAGTGGGCACAAGGGGTCTGGGACTGAAAAAGTCACGGGAAGACAAAAGCACCGCTCCGTGGGACGACGCGAAGCTAGTCACTTTCCAGACCAGCTTGCGGCTGGAGTAAAACTCGGACACAACTCTAGGATGGGACCAACTTCCTTGCTCCGCAAGCTTCAGAACCCCTAGAGCAAGGAGCCCAGCGGCATCCGGGGAACCCTCTCGACGAGGGGAAGCCTGCTTTTTTGAAGAAACTTCTCTGTGGCATGCTTAATTGGGACCTCATTTTCATTCCAAGGGCACAGAGTAATTCCCAGGTTATTTGAGACGGTAAGCGCGCAAGGGCAGGTACGATGTGCTTTCTTATTTTTGACTTTAGAAAGGTAGAATAAAGGTAGAAAGGGTTGAGATCACAAATTTGAGAATTTTAGAAAAGGCTTTTTAAAAATCTAGACCTTGCCACTGACATATCAGAACCTGGGCATTGGCAGCATTGCTGTTTCCTTTCCAGTGCGACAGCCCGGCAGACGTATCACGGGGCATTTGGAGACGCTCTAAGAACAGGACAGGTAGGGCTGGACAGGTAAGCAACAGGACAGGTAGGGCTGGACAGGTAAGCAACAGGACAGGTAGGGCTGGACAGGTAAGCTTAGGGGTTACCGCTAAGATTTACTGCTCACTGAGTTGGCATGTTTTCCAGATTCTGTTAGGAGAGGAAATTGGGCATCCTTGGACACTTTTTGGGACAGCTCACACACACACACACACACACACACACACACACACACACACACACTCTTCAGAAAGACACTCTTTACAAGCCCCAGAATTGGACCACAAAGCTTCCCAACAGCACCATCTAGTGACATATGTGTCAAACCACACCTCTGAGGGCTCCACTCCTGAGTGTAGCTTAGAATGCAAGACTGGAACCAACTTAGCTTTTTTGTTACAGTAACGTATCAGTTCCTTTCCCCGGTCCCAGTTGCATCTCCGTCTAACGAGGGTTCAATGGCTTAAGACGTTTCACTTTTCTCTTCTTCACTTTCCCTGGGTACTGTCAAAGAAAAAGTGTGAGCCAAGTGTGGCAGTAGTCCCAGCACTCTCCCAAGGAGGCTGAGGCAGGAGGATTGCAAATTTGAGTCCGGCTTGGGCAGTTTAGCAAATGAGTCTCAAAATCAAACAAAAATTAGGAAAGGGCTGGGGCTATAGGTCAGTGTAAAGGCCTGGGCTCAATCCCCAGCCACACACACACACGTGGCGTGAGGTGGGGGGAGCCGGTGTCAAAGCTCGTGGGGGAGGCCCTGTCATTGGCATTCTGCGCATCCACCTGGTGCCGTCCATGCCGACCCACTGAGCCGAGCACTCGCTGCACAGGTCCTGGAGGTTGCAGATCCGGATGCAAGTCTGGGGTGCAGAGAAAGAGCCTGACTTTTGCGGGGGCCAGAGCTGGCACACACTTTTCTAGCTGTGCTGCTCTGGGCAAGTCTCTTGGAGCTGGTTTCCACGGCAACAGGTGACCAGCGTTTCTTTGCAGGATGGCTAAGGGCATGATGGCAGTCAGCAGTGGCAGTCTTGTCTTCTTAGTCCCCGAAGTCGGCAGCACTGTCCTGACCCACCTGTTGTACCTTTGCATGTCCTCCTTTTAGAATATACTTAGAGACAGGGTCTCTCTCAGTTGCCCGCGTTGGGCTTGGACTTGAGATCCTCCTGCCCTAGCCTCCCAGAGTGCTGGAAGTAAAGACCTGTGCCACCACACCTAGCATTGTTTTTTTGTTCAGGTAAATTCCCTTTCTCTATTGGAATAGTGGGGAGGTTCCCAGGTTCACGGACCCTCATAACAGTTAAGAATAAAGCAGTCCGAATCCAAAAATAATGCAAGCAAGTTTATTGAACCAAACAAAAGTGAAGTAAAGTTTTTGGCTCAGAAGCCAATAGGAAACCCAAGCAAGTCTCCATTAGGAAAGAGAGAGAGAGGGAGGGAGGGAGAGAGAGAGGGAAGGAGGGAGAGACTCCAGTAGAAAGACCAGGAAGGTTCCCTAGCAGGTATCCCTAGGCTGGATCTGAAAGGTGAACATATAGGCTCAAAACAAAGGGGCAGGGCTGCAGCAGTGACACAACTCCCAATGATTGGCTGGAGTTATGGGTGCCTCTGTGTGACTGGCTCCTTCACATGCTCATAAGAAGAAGTCGGGACTTCCTCAAGGTAGAGGAAGTGTAGCTCCTTTGCTACCTTCGGAAAACGGGAACATACTAACGACTTGATCTGGGGAAAGAGAAAAAACCACCTCAGCTGAACAACAGACTGGGGAGGGGGGTGTTTCGCCGGATACCCAGCTTGCAAATTTTCTTCCCTAAACTCCTTCTCTTTTTTAACAGTTTCTCTCCACTCCCAAATGGTTTCCACATTCCAGCATCCTCATGATCTTTCCGGCGCACCCTGTCCTAATCACTGATTCCGAGCCGTCCTCGGCTCAGCCTGATTCCCCATCCTAATCTGGGTACTGATGAAAAGTGTGAGCCTGGCGTGGTGGGGCAGGCCTCTCATCCTGGCACTCTGGGAGGCAGAGGCCGGAGGATCGCAAGTTGAGATGATCCCAGCTCCCCTGGGAGTTGTGGAAATAGCTGCCCACGACATGCTACGTGTAGTAATTTCAGATATGTGACTGATAGACATGCTAAAAAAAAAACTCAACAAGTTAGAAGTATTATTTAAATAAAGCAAGAGGTTTTATTTCCTTTTCAATGGCATATTTCATAAACCAGTGGAACATACAAGTACAAAAATAAGATCATTTTTAGAAAAGCCCAGTTTTGAAGAGCACAGTTGTTTGGCCCCCAGAGCCACTTCTAAGACAGGACCAGTATTTCTTCACCCTCCTTCTTGTTCTGATGACCACTTTGATGGAAATCAGTGCAGAGAGAAGCAGGGGAAACTTCCAAAAGGGAAACAGAAAACAATGTTAAGCATTTTCAGAAATACGCGTTACACTTCAGATTCAGGTTCAAAGGACGTACAACCGAGAGGGATACAGAGAGGGCACTTTAGGAAGCACAGCTTCTAGCATTTTCTCAGAGCTGTGCCCACCAGAACTGAATCCCAAAGCCCGGCCTGGCCCGTGCGAGTGGCCGTGACAGGCACCAGTGCAAAGGAACAGAGATGGTGGAAAGGCAACGTGTTAGGTCAGACACTCAGCTTTTGTTAGCATAAGACAGATCCCATGTATGCCCCCTCCTGTCGGCTGGGCCACCTTCTACACCACAAGAACCCCAGCCCTCACCAGAAGGCAGGACGTCACCTCCACGGTCAGGAAAACCTCACACCCCTCACGAGAAAAATCACGAGCTGCATAAGAATTGTCCGGAAATTTTATTTAGCGTAATTTTTTTATGCTGCTGATGAACAGAACCACTTGGATTTGTTCAGCTTGGTGGCTGGATGTTCTGATCTCGACAGGAGACAACCTTTTTCATATTCTCTTTAGCTTGCGTTTGGGGTGGCCACCCCAGAAATGGAGTTTCGTGAGAAGTTTGTTTTTATTCAGAGAAACCATGTAACCGTATTCCTACCTTGTGTGATAGCGTATCTGTGGGACATTGTTTTTTCTGGCCCTTGAGGTCAGCCTCGAGCACGGCACAGAACTTGAAGCGGTTGTGCCACAGGCACAGGGACTGCCAGTGCCTGCCAGGGAAGGCGTGCTTGCTCCCCTGACCTTGTCCCGCAGGGGTGCAGGTAGCGCAGGGCGCAAGAGCCCGTCGGCGCTAAGGCACTGAGACTTGGTCCCGCAGTGGGGTTACCTAGCTCCCCTCGCCTTCTGTGACCTGTTAGCCCTTTAACCCACTGGCTAGGGTACATTTTACCTCCTTTTCCACATGAAATTTTCCTTCATAGGTCACGTGATATAGCCGTCTGAAAGTTTACAGCACATTAGAAAATGTTTTTTGGTGTGGAGGACTGAATACAGGCCCTCTGCTCTGACCAACACCCCAGCCTGCTTTCTATGTCAAGGGACAGCTGGCTGCAAGAGGAACTATCCCCTCTCCCCTCCTTTGGGGGACCCTGCTGTGACCAGGGATGCGAGGGGCCCCTGGATCTGCAGTGGGAATTTAGTATACCTCCAACCCACTCCAACTGTGATGCTGGTGGACGCCGAATGTGGCACGGAGGCGGGAGGGCGGGTGAGTGGCCTTGTGCCTTTCCCGGGCCACAGCCAACTATAGGGTGGGTAGGGCTCTGCTTCTTTTTTGCCAAAGGCCTCAAATAAATAAGAACAAGTGGGCACCCCTCCAATTACGGGCACTCTTGGATACATCCATCGCCCAAGGCTGAACATGCCAGAGGAAAGAGTCGTGCAGATACCCACTGGCTGACCTGCCAGGCGCGTGGGAGCTGCTGCGGTGGTTCTGCACGGGCACCCTGTGCCTCCGTGAATGGGAGCAGTGGATACCACTCCCGCTCTGTATCATGCACCTAGCGCTGGTCAGAAGCGGGGGCTGCTAGCCATTTCTCTACTGCGCAGAGGGTGACACCCAGTGCACCTCCAGGGAAGAGCAGGAAACGGGAACAGCTGAGCTAGTGCAACAGAAGCTGTTTTCCTTCTTAAGATACGATTTATTTAAAGCAAGAATAAGCGCGCGTGGTCACGCCTGGCTTGGTGACAGGACTTCTGGGGGCGATGCGCAGCTCAGCACCCGTCACGTCTCACCTGTCAGGACGACAGGGGCTGGAATCAGGCCAGCTGTGCCTCCCCGGTGCTCAAGACCCTTGGCAATGTCACGAAGAGGTAGTATTTTGACTCTGTCGCCACCCATCAGCTGGTACTGAAGGACAGGCGTTCTTCTCACAGCACCTTGACGGACAAAAGACCTTCCATCTGTGGGAGAAGGGACGCCTCGGGTTGGGGCGGCTTCCATGGGGATCCGGGCTTCACGAGAGCCCAGGGACCCAGCACAGGGCCCGCAGCAGCTCATCAGGAAGGCTCTGTGTCAGGCCCCAGTGGCCTGCTCTGCCATGGCCGCCCCGAGCCTCTCTGGTGCCACCGTGCTCCCGGCTGAGGCCTGGCACACACCGCCGTGGCTAGTACACATTGCCCTGCGTGCGAGGAGGAGCTATCCACCGATGCACTCGTTTCACAGGTCAGAGAAGAGAAAGCCACCCACGGCGTGCCCTGGTCTTTTGCTTTGGTGGCATATCTAGGCAGCTTGACGTGATCACCTCCGTAAAGCCCAGAGCCCAGGTTGCTCCATTTTGGTTTAGAATGTGGTTTTTTTTAAATCATTTTTTTTCTTGGAAGCAGGAAAGAAAATTGGAAGCTGAAAGTCAAGAATAATTAGGTTATTTATTTGAGATCTCTCTGATTTTTTTTTTTTATGTAGGCACTCACAACTTTGAACTCCCTCTTAGACCTGCCTTCGCTGTTGTCTGAAGCTCTGGAACGCTGGAACACGGTGAGTCTGGGAAAAGGGCCTATTGGAGGTTGCGGTCTAGTCCTTGTGACTTTAAATTTGGTTCTGATTCCAAATAAAGTGAAAGGAAGAGGAAGAAGAATCAAGATACACAGTGAGTGTAGAAGGCATCCGGGAGCAGAACCGAGGTTCTGACGAAGAGACAGAGCAGACAGTGGCCCACGCTATCCGTGCCTGCCTGCGCCCCGCGCTGCTGCAACTCGGGAGGGCCAAGTTCAAGGGCGCGGGAGCGCAGACAGAGCGCTTCATTTCCAGCGATGCCGGACCAGGGAGGACTCATCGCTGACGACCTCGGGGTCGCGGGGTGGATGTCGGCACCGGCAGGGGAGCAGGAGGAGGAGGAGCAGGACAAGGAGGACGAATCCGCACACGCTCATGAGGGCGTAGGAGACAATCCACAAGACGGGCTCGGTCACGGAGTGCGTGGGGACGCAGTTGCTGGCGATGTCGTCGGTGGAGAAGGGCCCAGAAATTTCAGATACTGGAGCACCAGCAATCTCTGAGGAGACAGAAGGGGGAAGTCCAGAGCTGTGGGATGAGTGTGTGTGTGTGTGTGTGTGTGTGTGTGTGCCTCCAGCAGGAAGTGCGTGAACCCCGGATGAGGCGGCAGTCCCCATGGATGGGCCGACCTGGTGTGCACAGAGGGAGGTCTCAGGGACGCGGTCTTCAGGGGTCCAGGCCCCTTCCTACAGCAAGGACAACGTGACCTGGTGCGCCGTAGTCACTTTCCCATCCTTAGGACAAAATACCTAATACCCACTACTTAAGTAAAGGAGGAAAGGCTTGTTTGTGGCCTACAGTTTCCATGGATTTGGTCTGTTATTAGCTGTGCCAAGGCAGAAAAGCCATGGCAGAGGGCATGGTGAGGACAGCTGTCCACTGAGTGGTGGCCAGGAAGAGGAAAGAACAGTGAGGAGACACAGATAAGAGTCTGCCCTTCTAGGTCACACCCACAGCCGCCCACCTCCGGGTCACACCCACAGCCGCCCACTCTGACCCCAACCCCTAATGGCACATGAGGTCACCCACGGCTGAATCCACTGATGAACACAGCACTCATGAGCCAATCACCTTCCCGACACAGGAGAATTCTGGGAGATTTAAGATTTGAACCATAACAAAAGGTCTGAGGGTCTGAGACGATGCGGTAGAGGTGACTGTGCAGAGGGGCACACGCAGGGACGCAGGCTTTCTGGGAGCCCGTGAGAGCACCCAGGTCAATGGTGGGGAGGGACGGCATGTGGGCATGGCGGAGCCTCCGCAGTGTGGGCATGGGAGGAGCAGAAAGAGGCTTGGACACTCTGCAGAGAGCTTGGTGGGTGCTGCCCCATCTGGCAGGCGCCTCTCTGCAAAGTCAGGCTGAGCTCATGTCTCACACTGCAGCCGAGGTGGATAGCACTCATATGCACCCAGCTGACTTTTTTGGGGGGCTGGGGTGGGGGGATCAAGCCCAGGACCTTCACACTGAGCTACAACAGAAGCCCCTCTGCCCACTTTTTAATTCTGAGACAGGGTCTTGCTAAGTTGCTACATTGCTCAGGCTTGACCTGTGCAATCCTGCCTCTGCCTCCCAGAGTGCTGGAGTGACGGACACTTAATGGGCTCCAGGACCATGAGATGAGAGTGATCAGGAGACCCCTCGCCCCTCGTGTGCCATGTCACCCCACTGTCACGTCTGTGGGATTCCAAACCTAGGGCAGTCAACGAGCACAACATCTAGTATGACGTAACTGGTGAGCGAGAGAAACACAGGTGAGGTCCACCTGTTAACATTTGCTCAAGAATCTTCCCTCTCTCCCATCCAGTTATGATTTCTCTTGGTACACACCTGGGACACCTAACGATCACGTTCATCTCGAGGCACTGGTGCCTGTGCACAACACGTGGAAGTCATTTCACGCCCCTCCCTTCCTCCCTTCGTCCTCCCCCGCCTCGAAGTCCACTTCCCGGCTCCCCACCATCTCTCTTCCGTCTCGTTCTTTGAAAGTTACATGTTGGGTTTCTCCCGTCTGAGCTACTCTGTGCCTGCTGTGTTTGCTTAGCGTTGTGGTCTCAGCTGCTGAAGGATCCTGAGGACAGGGGGAGGTGAGGCGACTTCCTGGAGCAGCCTGGGGGAAGGGGGGTTGCCTGTAGCCTCGGGCGCTGGCACCCAACGGAGGATGGGGTCCCAGGATTTGCACTGAGAAGGGAAAGACAAGGGTCTCATCACCCATCCGCCCACATTTAACTGCAGAAGGGATTATTTTACTTCCCAAAATGATATCACTCAGCATTTCATACTTCCGTGAGTAAATCATCAGGATCCTAAGTCCTGACGGATGTGAACATGTATAATCGCAGAAGGAAAAAGTCAAAATAACAATGGAGTAGTGGCCCTCGAAGGATGATTCTAAAACATGAGGGGAAGGGCTGGGCCCGATGGTGCAGGCCTGTAATCCCAGCACTCTGAGAAGCTGAGGTAGGATCATCGCAAACTGGAGCCCAATGTGGGCAACTTAGTGACTTAGTGAGACCCTCTTCTAAGGGAAACTTTTTTAAGTGGGCGACGCTCGGGAGCAGCTCAGCGAAAGGCCCTGGGCTCAATCCCCAGTGTCATACCCCACACACATCACAGTAGAGGAAGCAGATGCGGTCCCTTTGCATAAAGAAGGCTCTCTGGGTAACGTGGGCTCTGTTGTCACCTGACCTTTCTGGGTGGCTGGGAAGAGCGAAGACCAGGAGCTGCGAGCATCTGCGAACCGCAGGGCGTGGCCTGCAGCTAACCTGGCCCGCAGGTGGCTTTCACGGTGGCCAGCACAGACCCCCCTGGGCCAGGTCACACTGGGACACAGCACGCCCACTCATCACTATGTCCCCCAAGGTCACTCGCATGCAGCAGTGGGGGAGCAGTGACACACCCAACATCCGGCACGTGACGCCTGAATGGATTAGGAGCTGGCTCTTTAAGGGGAAAGGTTACCAGTCCCTGGCCCAGAACACTAAAAGACAAATAATGACTAATGTTTCAAGTAAATGAAAATAATCCTATTCCTCAGGCCGAATCTAATAACATCATTACAGCAGAAAATGTGAAAATATTAATGAAAATACATGCACAATTCAAATCCACGCTTAGCATAGAACATCTAAACATATAACTGAAAACACACTCAGACTCGCCTGTTGAAGGTAACCAGAGCAGGTGTCCTCGTGTGGAACCTTCTCCTCTGCGCGGGGTTTCTTTTATGACACGACCTTCTGTTCGGCCAGTTATTTTCACATTACATATGATAAGTACCACGCCGTTTAGTTTCAAGCCAGGCCATTTTGATGATGGCACAGGAGGAGAACAGCCCCACTGTGGGCCTGCTGGTGGGTCTCCCCTGCGGGGCCATCTCCGAGGTTTCCAGTAGTTCCACTACTGTCAATATGGGGGCAAAAAGCAGCTTATGCCTAAATCTTTGCTCGTATTCTTGACTTCTTTGTAAAGAGTTCCTAAACATATAGTGTGGACGCACTTGTTTTTAAGTGTCCTGATCTCTGCTCACCAAGGACCTATGAGAAAGATGGAAGCTATCACATGTCCATTACGGTATGGAAATGCCTCACTGCAGGCCAGAAATGACAAGCCAAGCAGCCATGGACTGCACCCTCTGAAACTGAGCCAAACAAATCTTTCCTCCGTTCTCAGGTATTTTCTCACAGTGATGGAAAACTAGCACAAACTCCACCTCCAAATACCATCTTGTTGGGGGTTAGGTTTCAACATAGGAATTTTGGAGGGTCATGATACGTAGTCTACTCCCAAAGCTGCAAAGAAGCGGGAAAACACAATTTGTAGTTCATGCAAAGAAGCGGGAAAACACAATTTGTAGTTCATGCAAAGAAGCGGGAAAACACAATTTGTAGTTCATGCAAAGAAGCGGGAAAACACAGATCATACTGAAGAAGAAAGAAATCAATCAATCAGAATTTTACAGGTGATGACACAGACAACAACATTAGCCAACAGGGTATTATGGCCGTTCTGGACACCATATTCTACTCAGGAGGCTGGAGGAAACATTAAACATGTTAGAGACACAGAAAGATATTAAAAGACCTAAATCAAACCTCCTGGTGCAATATCTAAGATGAAAATCACACTGGTGGTGTTAATAGCAGAGCACATGCTGGAGAAAAGCAGACTAATTAACTTAAAGACAGTGTAACAGAAATTATACAAAATGAAAGACACAGAATATTTAAAAACTAAACAGAGAGAACATCAGTAGACTGCGATAATTATAAGCTGCTTAATCACGTTATCTGAAGACTCAAAGGGGAGGAATGGGTGGAAGACAAAAAATACTTGAAGATATAATAACTATAAGCTCATAGATCCAAGAGAGTCAAAGAACCCCAAGTGCGAGAAAGTACCCCAGTGAATTGCTGAAAACCAGGAATAAGCAGAAAAACTTGAAAACAGAGAAAGAAAAAGAAATAAGGCACTTTAAGAAACAAGTATTGCGGGAGATTTCATGTTGGAAGTAACAACATTCAGGAAATAATGGAGCAACATCTTTAAAGTAGTGGGCGGAAACAAACCTCTATTAACGTATAGTTTTATACCCAGTACAAATACCTTTCAACAATGAAGATGGTAAAATGATATTTTCACACAAAAAAAGCAGAAAGAGTTCACCACAAGCAGATCTACCCTAAGAAAGTCCTGTGAGCACAATAAAAAGGGTATCATCTTATGGAGCCTGGATCTATCAATGCACACGCACACACACACACACACACACACACACACACACACACAGTCAATACAGGTGCACACACGCACGCACGCGCACACACACACGTCTCAATCCAACAGAAGGTAATTAAAGAAAAAGAAGGTGGGGAAGACTGATGAGACAGAGGACAAATACAGATTAAGCATCTCTCACCTGAAAATCCAAAATGTACAATATTACAAAGTCTAAAACTTTTTGGCATCAACATAATACCAAGCGAGGAAAGTCCTACCTTTAACCTCATATGTTAGACAAAACACAGGTGCATTAAAAATATCATATAAAGTTATCTTCAGGTTATGCCCATGCCTGTTAAGGGACATCAAACCTGTAGCAAGAAGATGACTTAAGATCATATCAATCATCACACTAAGCACCAACAGTCTGAAATAGTGGGTTAGCACACCTTTCCAGAGTGATGGGCCAGATGGCAAATGTATTAAGCTTCTTGCACTATGTACTTATTTTCATTTCCCCCCTAACTCCTTAAAAAGGTAAAAACCATTCTCAGCTCACAGGCCATACAGAACAAGGGACATGCCAGATGTGCCCCACAGGTTACTGTCTACCAATTTCTGGTCTCAATACTCTCAATTAAAAAGCAAAGACTGTCAAACCAGACAAAAGGCAAGACCAAACTCTATGCTGCCTATGAGAAACTGACTTTCAACATGGACTCAAATATGAAAAAAGATATATCGTGATAGTGCTGTTAAAAAATATCCATAGTGACTAGATTAATATCAGAGTCAAGTCCCAGCAAGGAGAATTACCATGGATAAAGAAACGTATGATGTCACGGTGGGATGATGATCACACTGATACGAGACCCAGTTTATGAACAGAACACAATAATTCCATACGTAATAACAGTTTCCAAATATACAGAGCAGGAATCATGAAACCATAAAGACATTGACAAATTAATTAATATGGCCAGAAATTGCAACATCCCCTTTCTGGAGTAAGTAACAGAAAATCATTTACGTCAAAAGCAGAGTAAGTAGACAGAAAATCATCTACAACGCAGGATACCTGAACAACACTATCAATGAATTTCACCTAAGTGACAACGACAGAATTCTCCAGCCACAGCAGCAGAAGACACCTCTTTCAAGAGTGTGTGGAACATTTGCCTCAACAGACTGCATTCTCGGCTGCAGTGCACGTTTCAATGAGTTTAACAGGGAACAATTCACACGCACTATATTTTCTGAACATAGTAAAATTAAATTAGAAGTTAAGAACAGAAAATAGTCTGGAAAAGCCTGTTAAGATTTGAGAACTAAATAACATATTTGTAAATCTACAATTCCCTCAGAAGAAAACACAGGTGGAAATCTTTGTGTCCCTGCGTTAAGCAAAAAAGTTTCTTAGTTCCCACATCCTAGAAGGACAAGCCATAAAAGCAAAGAAAATCAATATATTTGATTTCATCAAAATTCCAACCTTCTCTTTCAAGGACAATACTAACAGATTGGAAAAGATTTTTCAAGAAATTATTTGAAAAAAAACATTTGCAAGTCACATTCCTGACGAAGGCCCAGTGTATGATTCTGACTTTACGATGGCATGAAAGTGATACACACCAACAGGCACTGAACTCCCAGCTTTGAATTTCAGTCTTTTCCTGGGCTAGTATTCTCTTGCCAATAGGCAGTGGCTGAGACCGGTTGGCTACCAGACCACGGGGGAAACACTGGACCGTCTGCAGTCCCCTATGATGCTCTGATGCTCAACACGTTACGAGTATTAACGCATCTTCAACGTACAGTATTTTCAACTGTGATGGGTTTATTGGGATTTACATATGTCGAGTAGCAGCATCTGAACTGTTCACAGTAGCTTTCCTTTTAACAGTGGAAAAAAAAAAAAGACCCAATTCAACCTGGGAAGAACCCAAACACTCACTGGCTGGTACAGGGAAGTAAATAAACTATAGTATATTTATATAATTAAACATTTGTCCTTAATAAAAATGCATGAACTCTTGGTGCATTGGACGGTATACATGAATCTCAGAAATCATTGTGCAGGGTGGAAGAAACCAGATATAAAAAAGGAATACATGCTGTGATTCCATTTATGCAAAATTCTAACAGGAGAAATGTCCTTTGTAGTGATGAAGGCAGGTGGGGGTGAGGACACAAAGGGCCGGGGGCATGGGGGTACCATGTGAGGGGCAGGAGGGTCACCTTGCTGCAGTGATGGTTTCAAGGACATCTATTCACCTACCTATCGCCCACCCATCCATCGACACCTAGCTGTACCCTCCAATGGGGACTGTTCATGCCAATTATATCTCAACAAGGCTTCTTTAAAAATCGAAAGGCTAAGGTGGTCAAAAATAGATCTGCCATGTGATCCAGCGATCATACTTGTAAATGTATATCCAAGCAAAATGACACCAGCATGTCAAAGAGATGCCTGTGGCTCGTGTTCACAGTGGCACTATCCCTAACAGCTAAGAAACGGAGTCAGCCTTGGTGCCTGGAGACAGACAGACAGACGGATGAAGGAAATGTGGTCTCTACACCAGGGAGCAGTGGTCAGCCATCAAAGAGAATGAAATCGTGTCATCTGCAGTGACACAGAGGGGCTGGAGGACACCGTGAAGTAAGTCAGGCAGGAAGACAGGAAACACACACTCTCAAATACGGAACACTAAGAAATAAGTTGCCCTGAAAGCAGAATAGTGAATACCTCGGCCAGGGAAGGGTGTAGGCGTGAGGAGGGTGGGGAATTGGAGGCTGGATTTGATCAGTGCGCACTCTACCCACCTGTTGTGATTTGGATCTGGAATGTCTCCCAACAGCCTCTTGTGGAACTTCTATGGAGCTCACCTGCCATTAGGAGGGGGGCCTGAATGGGAGGGGTGGATTCCTGAGAGAGTGACCAAGGACTGTGCTGTGGCCGGGAGGGATGTACACCTGCCCTGGATTCTTCCAAGTCCTGCCGCGTCCTCTCTCAATGCCGTGAGCATCTGTTCTCTGCCCTGCCTTTCCACCATTGCTGGCCACCCAAGAATAGACAAGGACCTCCCAAAACTGTGAGCTAAAATAAGCCTTTCCTCCCCAAAGTTGTGAGTATGGGTGCTGTGTCCCAGCAAGGACAGAGTGACCAGGACAACACCTATGGGAAAATCACACAGATCCCCACCAATATGTACAAATGTAAGCGCTAATAATGCCAAAGGAACGCAGAGAAGATGGTCTCGTTCAGGCTTAAGAAGCACCAAACTACCCTCAGCCACACCAGGTTTGGGGCCCTGATTTTGTCTAGGATTTTCAAGTTGAATGTCTGAGTTCAGACACAGTTTTTTTTTTTTTTTGTATACATTTTGTGTATATAATAAAATTCAAAAACCCAACAAAATCCCATTTCCTCACTGTATATGCCTGACTCTCCCAGTCAGGGGAAGCCTGTGTTGTCATTTACAGTTCTGGAAAAACAGCACCAATTTAAGGGTGTCTGATATAATTCATCAGATGGTAACAGCCCCACGTTTGCCAATGAGCTACCTGGCACTAAAGGAAAGTTGATCGATTTATTTTTGAGACAGTATCTTGCTCTATAGTTCAGGCTAGTCCTGAATTCACTTTGCAGCCCAGGCTGGCTTTGAACTCACAGAAGTCCTTCTGTTTCAGCCTCCCATGTGCTGGAATTACAGGTGTGTGCTACAATTCCCACTCTATGTGGTGCTGGTGGATTGAACCTAGGGCCTTGTGCCTGGTAGGCAAGTACTTTATCTATGGAGCTATGCCCTAAGCCCAAGGAGAAGTGACTTAAAATTACTTTTGCCACTGAAAATACCACTTGTGGGGTAACTATGCACACATTTGTTACATATATGGCTGATTATACAGCCATAAAGTTGGCTTGAATTTTTTTTCATGTGGTCCTGGAGAATCAAACCCTGGCCTTTCACATGCTACACAATCACTTTAACCACTGAGTTCTGCCTCCCATCTTGGCTTTAATCTTTTACATTGAACTTATACAAGAATGAGAGGCCTTACTATGCGGTGGTTTGATTTGGATCTGAGATGTCCCCCACAGCCTGTAACTCTTACTGTTACTACACGGCCAGTTTAATCCTTCCACCGTGTCTCGGTGTTTTCCAAATGGTCAGAACCTGGTGTCAATATTTGTACCCAGGAAGCCAATCCATTTACCATGTATAAAAATCATAATGAGCCAGGCCTGGTGTTGCAGGTCTGTTATCCTGACACTCCAGGCAGCTGAGGCAGGAGGATCACGAGCCCAACCTGAGCAATTTAGTGAGATCCTGATGCAAAGAAACAATAAAAAAGTAGGAATATGCTTTAGAGCCAAGACCACGCGTTCAATCCCCAGTACCAGAGGAAAAAGAATCGTAACAGCCAGGTCTTTTTCTGCATAACATAAACAATAAAAAGAACTGCCCTGTCCAACTGCACGTGGGCCAGAGACAGAGTGTGTGGACCTGGCTCACAAGGGGCAATCAAGAAATACAGCGAATGTTTAAATTAAAAAAAATTACAGTAAAAGACACATTGCCTGTCATTAATACCTGTGAAAACCCTCCCCTCGTCGTGGGCACACACACACACACACACACGCACACACACACACACACACACACACACATATTCATGGCGGTGAGTCTTGTACTGTAATACATTTTAAAAACTTAAGCATTCACTATATATTCTGGTTGCTCTGTGTATCTGGGAGAATTACTTTAGAGCTTACAGGGCCACTGTGTGAAAGCCACGGCCTGCCAAGGCCTCAGTGTCCTCCTCTGTGCACCCAGGACCCAGAGCTGCCTGGCTACACGTCGGGCCCCCGCCTCCAGCACCTCTCAGTCCTAGTCTGAACAGATAAGCAGGGCCTATCTCTGAAACTGAGCTCTTCACAGCAAACCTCCCTATTTTTAAACATGAGCATGGACCAGATGATCTATTTCCAATCTGCATCAGAAAAAAAAAATTCACAGTGAAATGCTTGCTGCAATCCACGGAGTGTCTGAAGTGGCACAAGCTGAAACCCATGCAGCTCTCGGTGCTAAATGTCTCCATCTATAAAAAGGAATGGTATTTCAGAAGCTGTCGATACATTACGGTAACAGAGACTTGCCACTTAAACGCTATTATTTTCTTGGGTACAGTCAACAGGGACCCCGACAACACAGAGGCGGCTGTAAGTCCTCCAGGGCACAGCGTCTGTCCCTGCCCACGGTGGATGCCCAGGAGGGCCTGCTCCGTACACCCTCCGCGGCCTCTGCCTCACTGCCTGGCTCAGGGTTCTTGGCAGGGGCAGAGAGGCAGGTGGGGAGGGGCAGCACAAGAGAGGCAGGTGAGAGCTTCCCTAAAATATCCATTGTGGCTTGTATTTTGGAAGAGCGATCCAGGGAGCTCTAATCAAAGAGCTCACACTTACCACTCCCCCAACCCCAATCCCTCTCTTTTAAATCATTATTAAAATTTTTATGTACGGGAAATGCAGCCCAGGGCTTTCACACTGAGCTATATCCCCAGTCCATTACTTTTTAAATTTCTAGTTCGGGTGCCACAAAATCACTAAGTTGTTCAGGCTGGGCTCAAACTTGTGATCTTCTGACTCAGACTCATATAGAGTGCTGGGATTAGAGGATGGCACCACCAGACCCAGCACGTACACAGATCTTAAACACACACACACACACACACACACACACACACACACACGGTCAACATAAACCAAATTTATGTAAGAGCCCCTAACAACGAATTGGGGATGAGATGGGACCAATGCTGCCCTACCTAGAGGCACCGAATATTAAACCCAGCGGACCAAACTGCTCAGATACAATTTTTTCCCTTTAATATTGCTCTTCCATCCTTCACATGGTTGCTATCCTTACAGAAACACTAGTGTGTTTACACAAGACTATGTGGGGCCATTTACCTGCTCCATGTACCAGAATTCCTGTTTCAAGACCATGATTTAGGTAGTAAAAGACCAGAAGTGCCTTAGTCTGGCGTGGCGGTGCAGGCCTGTAATTCTAGCGCTCCGGGAGGCTGAGGAAGATCACAAACTCAAGCCCACACCGAGCAACTCAGAAACTTAGAAAGACCCTGTCCCATGAAGAAAAAGGGGGCGCTAGGGACACAGCTCAGTGCGAGGGCCCTAGGTGTCGTCCAAAAGCAGAGGGGGCTGGGGCTGCAGCTCAGGGTGGCCTTGTGTTTAATTCCCAGTATCACAACACATACTTGATTGGGCTGGGATGTAGCAAAGTGCAAAGATCCTGGTTTTCACCTCTAGCACCACAGAAAAAGAAAACCAGATGTGGTCACTGATGACAGCCACGAGTGGTGCTACTGGTGGGAACTCAGGTCCCATCTAGACCTGCTTCAAGCCTGTGCTGTCCCATGATGTCCCTCACTCGTCACAGCAGCGCTCACCTGCGCAGGGACTGGCCGCGAAGCCGACTCTTCTCCGGGCTCTGTCGAAGACCACGTAGAAGCCCTCCATCACAGTGGCTCCGATCACCAGGGCGTTGGAGGAGGGGGAGATGCCGAAGCGATAGCACTCGTAGTTCAGGCCAGTGCCCACCATGGGCTGAATGTACAGCTGGTTGTTGAAGAGGAGGGAGCAAAAGAAAGTCCACTGTTACGGTTCAGATCTAAATGTCCCTCCCCAAGTCCCCTGTGTTTGGAAAGGAATGGGAGCACGGTGGCGCTGTGCTCACGGGTGAGTTTGCCCATGGACAGAGTCAGAAGCTAGAGAGAGGGGAGGCCTGGTTGGGGGTGGGGCACTAGGAGTGCGACCTGGAAGGGCGTGCTCTCGCCCCGGTTCCTCCCTCCCCTCTCTCTGCTTCCTGGGTGCCGTGCGGTGAGTAGTTTCCTTCTTGCCAGGCCCGTCCACCACTGCCCTGGAGTTCAGCCACGCAAGGACTGTGTCTTAGCTGGGACAAAATACCCGGCATTCACAACTTAAGGGAAGAAAGACAGATTTTAGCTCACAGTTTCAGAAGGTCTCACAAACCCATTTATGGGCAACTGGCAACAGTGGGAGCGCACGGCAGCCAAAGCAAGAGCCGCTCAAGGCGTGGCGGACGCCAGGCGCAAGTCAGCGTTAGGACAGCGGGGGAAGGGCAGCCACAGCCTTCCCAGGCAGAAGCTGTAACATGCTTCTTTCTTCCTTTACTTAGTTGGAGCTGCCAGGGTAGCACTGGGGCCCCTCCCTCACTTCTCGGCCACAAGTCAATCACACACACCCGAAAGTCCTGCCCCGGGATGCTCCCGATCTCAACAAACTGACATGATCCCTCCAGGTCAAGCCCCAAGCATCTGCCCTCCCAGCCTGGCCCCACCTCCCAACAGCACACAGTTCCACAGATACCCCACTACCTCCAAATACATGAGGCTCTTGGGGGCCACTCCAGAGCCCAACCACAGCAGACCAAGACCTCAGAAGCTGTGAGCTAAAATAAGGATTCCCTTAGGTTTCTCCAGTAAGGAAATGGAGCGTGCCTTCCTTTGACCGTCAGCCAGGGTTACGGGAGAGAGGATCGGCTCCAAAACACGGCAGTGCCCTGCCCTTGCGAGAAATCAACAACCCAGTCAAGAAGAAATAGACTATGGTGCTGGTTTTTTGAAAGGAAAGAGAGAAAGAGAGGTGGAGGGGAAGGAAAGAGGGAAAGAGGGAAGGAAGGAAAGAAGGAAGGAAGGAAGGAAGGAAGGAAGGAAGGAAGAAAGGGAGGGAACAGAAATCAACCAGGCATGGTGCCTACAATCCCAGCATTCTGGGAGGCTGAGGCAGGAGGATCACAAGTTCGAGCCCTGTCTAGGCAGTTTAGTGGCTCACCAAGACCCTATCTCAAAATCAAAACTTAAAAAAAAAGTCTGGGGCTACAACTCAGTGAGAAGGTCCCGGGCTCAATCCGTAGCACTGCAAAACAAGGAGGAAGAGAGAAAAGAAACAGAAGTCCGATAAAAAGAGGCAACAGCCTAAAATATACTCCAAACGAGCGACTTCATGCCAGGTGAGTGGGCTTGAAAACATGCACTTATGTGTTTGAAGCTGACAGTAGTTTCGACGGAAGTGGGATTTGTCTGGACTGGTCTTAGAGGACAGGGGAATGTGGACCCCCAGAGGGTGAAGGACGGGATGGCAGGGCAGCAGGAGGTCCAGACGGAGGTGGGAGGGAAAGCCAACCCCGGACGTGCCCCGGCATTCCCATGGTGGCCAAGGATGCAGACACGCCTTCCAGGCCACACCCCAGCGGCCCACCCCTCCAACCAGCACAGGACACCACCCATGAATGAGTCCATGGATGAGCACAGTGCCCCCACGGTCCAGCCATCCTCCAAAGCCAGGACAGTTCTGAAGGACAGTGTTCAGGATAAAGGGGAGGCTGGTGGTTACTGGCATCCTCGGAAAAGCCCATGACGCTTGCCTCCCTGACAACCCGGTTCTGCTCTTTGGTACAGGGAGGAAGTGCCAAGGCGTGTGGGGTGGGGATATGTAAACGCCTTCTGCTGCGATTCCCTTTTACTTGGGGCCGCGTCCTTTGCAGCGCAGCCCTGGGCCCCTCTCACTGCAAGGGGAGTCTGTCTCCAGCCTGGAATCTGCCCAGGCTTTGGCGGGTCACTTTGGGTTGCACCGCAGAAGTCCCGACTCTAGGCTGAGACACAGGAGGCCCTGCCGGATCCCCTTTACTTCAGAACATTGTTGCGTGTGAGTCAGCCATGGGTTGCATAGAGACGGTGGGGTCTGTTGTGCAGCGGCCTGTTCCACGAACCTATGAGTGAGGCCATCCTGTGGCAACCCCAGGCCGTGGCCAAGGTCAGCCCAGCACCCTCCACAGACCAGAGCACAAGGCCAGCATAGCTGCCAACTCACCTGGCGGCAACAGACGTTGGTACAGCGCGGTACCCATAACTCACTTGTTAAGTGTGAAGTGGCTCTGGCCTGTGACATGTAAGAAAGCATGAAGAAAGGAAGGAGCACAGACTCAGGTGCGCACCTGCGGCAGAATGGTGAGGCGGAAGGACCGGCTGGCGTTCTCCCCCCTCAGGTAGATGGAGATTTTAGGGAAGTACGACCACGGTGTCTCTGAATCCATCCAGCATGCCAACTGGGCCCCGCTCCAGAAGCCATCCGAGAATTCTGGAATCTAGACAAACCAAGATCCCGTGAGAAACAACTGCCAGCCTGGCACTGCAACAGGGAACAGCCTTGGCTGTCCTGGCCCCGTGCCGGATGCGCACAGAGCCCTGGGACCGTGTCGCCTGGCAGAGCCGCAGTGATGACACAATGTAACAGCAACACCGCCACTCTGGGCGCCAGCAGCCCAGTGAGTGCCCTGCGGCAACCATTCCTGACACCTCCACATACCCAGCGGGGTGGTCACACCAGCCCCTCGCTTCACACAGGGGGAAACCCCAGCACAGAGGTGACGCAACTCACGAGGGCGAGTCACACGGTAGGCGGCAATGGGCTCTTGGTGGGCACAGTCCCTGAAAGTGGCCCGTGAGCTGTTATGGCCTGGACCTCCACTGCATCCCATGTTCGGGGGTCTGACTGGTTCCTGGGTACACAGCGCTCATTGTGGATTCACCCATGACGGTTCCTGTGCTGTTAGGATGGTTCCTGTGCTTGCCTGAGCCGGGGAAGGGCCACAGGGGGTGGGACCTGGAAGGGGAGAGCTTCCTCCCTGGCTCCTCCCTTTCCTGGCCACCTCTGCCAGGCCCTGGCCAGGCCCTTCACCACTGCCTTTTCTACCTTGTAGCAGTGATCATGAATAGACTGAGGCCTCTCAAACTGTGAGCTAAAGTCAGCTTCTCCGCCTTTGCATTGTGGGTGTCAGGCATTGTGTCCAGCAACAGGAAAGTGGCTAAGACACCTGCCCTCCAGGTCCCTCGAGCCCCGCATCGACTCTGCTCTTCCAGAACTCCTCGGTCCCTCTGTGACATCATGTCATACATGCGTACCACCACGCCCCTCTCCTGCCAGTCCTCAGGGAAGGTCACAATGACACGTCCTGGGCAACAGATTCCTGTCTCTTGCACAAGGGCCTCTCAGGACAGAGGCCTCTGGCCAGTCCCCACGCTGTCCTGACGCCTACACGCAGACAAGACTCAGGAAACAAGGGGGGGGGGAAGATCCTGAATGGCACCCGGAGACAAAATGCCAGCTGGCCACCAAGGCAAGGTGTTCGTCTGTGCCTTCCACAGGGGGCCGGAAGGGTGGTGCCACCCGCTGCGGAATCTGAGGTATTCCACCTGTGCCACCCCAGGGCCCACGCTCCTGAGTGAAGCCTGCCCTGGCTTCTGTCGATTCTCTTTTATTTTTCTCTTTATTTATATTTTGGGTTGCCCGTATAAAGAGAACCCATGTGGTAAGAGCCAGGGAGGCAGACTTTGTGGAGACGGGAAGGCAACCTGCCTCAGCCTCCCAGAGGGAATGCTGGGATTACGGACTGCGACACCAAGCCTGGCTATAGATCAGAAACTCCAGGCAGGAAATCACCTTAGCAGGTGCACCTGCTGCAGCTGGGTCCTGCAGTGGGGAAGGAGCTGGGCCAGGGCTTTATGGGGACAGGGCTGGGCCAGGGCTTTATGGGGACAGGGCTGGGGCTGGATGGAGCCTGGGGTTCTGACCCTGCAGGGGCTGCCCACTCCCCAGGGTCCCTAAGATACAGACCCACCAACCCCCCTTTCTAACATCCCACCCGAGCGCTTGGCACCGAGGGCAGAGCCGAGCATTCTTAATTCTATTAACTCTCCTTATCCAACCCTCTTCTAAGACAAGGAACCTGAGCCAAGACAGCTGACGTGCAGTGACCTGGGCCTAGCAGACCAAGGGGACACCATTTGTCCCCTGTGCAGTGAGACAGGGACAGTGCACCTTCTCGGGCGCCTGCCCCAGCCAGCAGCCGCCCAGCCCTCCTCCCCGATTCAGGCTCTGAATGAAGTCACAGGATAATTTTAGTCAAGGCAAACAAATGCCACAAGCTCCTCCCTTCTCCCTCGTGGCATCCTGGCTGAGCAGGTCGCTACCGATCACATGTCGCGATGAGATAAGGGGTGCTATGGGTACTGACACTTCGCACCCCCACCGCCTGCCTGGCCACGGAGCCAGGGCTGATTGGCAGCTGCCTGGATTCCCATGCTGGCCCCGCAGACGCAGCCTGGGACCACCGGCGAGCACTGCCAGCCCTGGAGCACTGGTCCAGAGGCACTTACCTTACCTCTGTGGAGGACACGCCTTACCGGCATAGAGAGGCTCATTTTTAAGGACCGTGTGAGTTTCAACAAACATTTGAACTTACAGGACTGCAAAGCTCATGTGACTTTTCTTTCCTTTTTTTTTTTTTTTTTCTTGTTAGGCCCTCTGTGGCCCGTGGACTTGTATGCTGTTTTGTTAGTGGATTGATCGATTGATTGATTTTGTGGCACTGAGGATCGAGCTCAGGGCCTTTACACTGAGCCATATCGGGCCCACTTTTATATTTTATTGTATTAACTCACTACGTAGTTCAGGCTGGCCTCGAACTCACAGCAATCCTCTTGCCTCAGCCCAAGTGTGGGGACTACAGGTATGCCGCTAATTTTTATGTGAAGCTCGGGAGTTGAACCCAGGCCCTACCGCATGCCAGGCAAGCACTTTAATCACTGAGCTACACCCTCATTGCCCCATTTTTATTTTTGATAACAAGGTCTCACTCAGTTGTGCCGTTGCCCAGGTGGCTGGGCTTGAACTTGCCATCCTCTATCTCGGCCCTCTAGAGTGCTGGGACATCCGGCCTGCACCACAGCCCGGGCTTGCCCACAGCTCTGTTTTCAAGGGTTGGTTCCGGATCACCGAAGACCCTCCGGCTTCCTGTGTTTCTGTTCTCACCTGCAACACAGCACTCACTGTGTGTCTCAATGTTCACACTGGGCCATCCGGGGGAATAGTCAGACGCCAGCACCACGCTGGTGCCAGGGCCTGGGCTTTGCACCCTGGTACCAACTGCTTGGTTTTGGTGACCTAGCAAGGGTGGCTCAAATGGACAGGCACCATGAGAACACACAAAGGTAATGTCTACCTTCTGTCTAAACCACCTGCAGCAGCCTAGTGGTTGGATACCAGGTGGAGGGCCCTCTTCCCATGTGCCTCCACGTCGCCAAGTGGGATACGTCACCCCAGAACTTCCACAAGCCCAGAGAATGTGGGGGACCACCCTGCTGGTACCTACTGATGGCCGGAAATGGGACAAAACTTAATGCCATCTGACCCCCCAGGGCTGTGTTCTGCCCTGGGGGCTCTGATCTGATTACTCCTCTGAACTTGCCGGAAAGCTGGGGACACTGGGAATAGCAGCCATTAGACCCGCAAAAGTTATTGTTTCCCCCACCAGTATTTTAATTGTGTTTCAGAGCACAGTCACAGAATAATGACTTGGCCAACTGATCTTTGTCCTCTGTAAGGAAAAGCGTCTGTTTACAGAAGCAGGAGTTAAGACGCTGGTGCAACTTGAACGAAGTCTACGGGGAAGAGGTCTGAGTCGCGTCTGTTTGGGTTTAAAGGCCATCAGCACGTTCTTGACTTACTGTTCCTGCAGTATGTGGCCATATGACATGCCCGTCAGTGACAAGACTCATACTCTACAGGGGTCCTCTGGACTGTAACGGACCTCCAAATTGGGCCCAGTGGTGTCAGTTTGTAACCCCAGTACTCCTGGAGGCTGAGGCAGGAGGACTGTAAGCCTGAGCCCAGCCTGGGCCACTTAGTGACTCAGCAAGATCCTGTCTTAAAGTCAAAAATAAAAAAAGGGCTGGGAACATAGCTCAGTGTGAAGGCCCTGGGATTGATCCCCAGTACTGGCCCCCACACAAATAAAGGGGCACACCTCTTACCACCTAGTGATGCCATGGTCGTAGGGGTAGGTAGTGGCATAGGGTTTGACTTCTGCATTGTGGTACAGGTGATGTAAACATCCCACTGCCCTGCCGGTCATATAAACGTAGAACACAAACAGTTATGTATGATACACAACACTGGACAGTGAGCGTACAGGACTATGTCACGGATTTATGCACGTGTTGCACTCCACTTCTGACGGACTGTCAGAGAGCAGGCTTTCTACTCATTAAAAACCAAGTGTTTACTGCAGAACTGCCGCGTGCCGCTGGCGGCAGCCCTGTACTCGTGCGCTTCCAGCATCGCCCGGTGACCCGCACCATCTGGGCTGTGACACGTGCACGGGGGTGCTGGCACCCAGACAAAACTGGTTACCATGGTGTATCTCAGACCACCTTCCTGTCAGTGAGCAACACAGGATTGGGGTTCTATGTGGATTCATTTTATGTCAAGTAAAATATACTATACTAACTGGACCAAGTCCTCTGAGGTTAAAACGAAAGCATTCTAAGACAGGTATGCGTCACACCTACAATCCCAGAACTCTCGAAGGCTGAGGCAGGAGGATTGCAAATTTGAGCCACGGTTGGGCAATTATGTAAGACCCTGACTTAAAATCAAAAATAAAAAAGGACTGAGAATGTACCTCAATGTGAAGGCCCCAAGTTTAATCTTTAGGACTGCAAAGAAAGGTGTGTGGGGGGGTATTATTTGCTGGTGAATGTTAAAGTCAAGTTCGCAAATTTCGTAGGTAAAGTTTTTACAAACCCACCCTCCAAAACCTCCAGAGCAGAGCGGGTGACGGTCCAGAGGCTCAGGATGCACGGCACCGCTGCCTGGCTGCAGCCATGACCCGGCAGCCTCGAATGCTGCCACACACGCCAGGAACTCACCGGAGAGGTGCGGGCCACAGCGTCCACCACCGCATCAAACACCTTCTGGGGCAGGCGCAGCAGCGTGGTGCCGCTGTCCACGATGGCCTTGTCTGCGTTGTACTGTGGGGGGAAAAGGGAGAAGGGAGAAGGCCCTGAGGGACAGCTGCAAGCCACAATCCTGCCAGTCCTGCCCACTGGCATCACCATTTATCCGGCCTACCTGCTGAGGCCGCCACAGGAGCTCCCTGGCAGCTACAGGTCATCACCTGTGGGACCCTGACTAGGTCTGGGATAACTGTAGGAAAAAGGCGGTTCATACTCTGATAATCTCGTCTCGAGACTGACAGGAGTAGAGCCACTCTCTCTTATCCCAGGCCTAGACAGGGTCTCACATCACGTTATCAAACCTTACCTAAGATGGCTGAGGAATATATTGGCCTTACACCGTATGATGGTACCACTAGAGATGTGGGCCCTGACTAGGACCAGGATTAGAGGGGGTGGCTCCACTCCTGTCGGTCTTGAGATGAGATTATTGGGGTATGAGCCGCCTTCTACCTACAGTTATCCGGGGCCTATCAGGGTCCCACAATCACCCATCCTCGCTCCACAGGAGCCACGGTCTTTCAGTCTGACACTCTTGCTACATAGATAAGAAAACTGAGGCCCAGGGAAGGGAAGCAACTTCAACCGACAGCCCCCGCTAAGCAGAGCTTTGTGCCTACTCAAAGCCCACCTGGGTGCCTGCATCAAAGACCCTCCGCCACATGGCCAGGGGCAGAGGGAAAAGCCATTTGTCTTTAAAGACCAAAATGACTCACTCACTACAAGCCACTTCTTCAAACTGTACAGAGGCCACTTTCTATTGTACTACCAGTGAGACACGGAAGGGGCGTCTCTCACTAGACAGCCTGTATTTACACTTGGAAAGGAAGTTTACGCAGGCACACGTGCATGCACCAACATACCTACTAATCTAAGTTTACCTCTTGAATGTCTCCCACGCCCATGTGGAGAAGGCCAGGTCCCCAGCCTGCGGTGCTTTTGGGAGGTGGTGGAACCTGTGAGAGGTGGGGCCGAGTGGGAGGTTTTTGGTCCTTGGGGGCCGTATCCAGGAAGGTGTTGGGACCCTGTCCTCATGTTCTCGTTGCTTTCCAGCTACGACACTAAGGTAAGCAGCTTCCACAGTCAACTGCTCCCACCGCAATGTACAGCCAGGCCCGAAGCAACAGGGCCGACTGGTTGTGGACCAAGACCTCCGAACTGTCTGCCAAAATAAACCTTTCCTCTTTTTAAGCTGATTATCTTAGGCATTTTGTTATAGTAAGAGAAAGCTAACACACACATACACACACACACACACATAGCATTGCCAGCTCTGGTCTCTACCAGTCACATTGTGATGTGGCAGAGTGAGGAGAACGGGCCACCCCGATGGCCCCATGAGGGACACTTGCACAAGCGAGGACGCCCGGGGAAGCAGCCACAGGCAATCTGCTCATCCTGCCTTTAAAGCAAATCCACGAGTCATGTGGTCAAATTAGCCAATGAGGTCAATAGGAAATGAGGTGTTACTCTTCGGATCTGGAATGTCCCCCAAAGCCTCATTGTTTGGAAGGTGATTCAATCACGTGGGCTAATTCATTGATTTCCTGTGCAGGAAGAGGCGGGCCTGGTTAGAACAGGTAGACCCCGGGCTTCACCTTGAAGGGGTGGAGCCCTGGGCCATGACCTTGAAGGACACATGAGCTCCACCTTTCTTCCTGTGTGGCTTCTTGCCCCACCCTGCTGGGAACGGCCTCTAACATTGCCAGCCACCCACGAGTGGAGCAAGACTTTCTGAAACTGTGGGCTAAAATAAGTGTTTCTTTTCTTACACAGTAGGTCTTGGGTACTGTGTCCCAGTAATTAAAAAGGACTTAAGACAACGGGTGTTAAGAATTTGAAGAAAATGAAATACACAATGTATTAATATTCTTTTCAAACATGAACTTATTTTCAATTTAAAGGGACTGACCATCCTTCCACCCATCTGGGTTTTCAGAGGCGTCATGTGCATCAGAACTTGTAGCAGAATGCAGCGGTTGGTCAGGAAGGCAGTGCTGATTGGTAGGGGTGGTACACTCAGGTGCTGGTAACTTTTATAAACTGTTCAAGAAATGACAGGAGACTGCGGCTCCTTCAAGCCATCCTCCTGATGTCCTGAGGTGCCACACAAAGCCACCCCACAGCAAGAGGCTGTGAGCAACACAGCCACCACAAATGGGCCATCACAGCTGGGCGCAGGGGCCCCTGTGCACACTGCTGAGCCACAAAGGAGCTCAGACCACAGTTTTCTGTGAAAATTATATACTTGGGAGGGCAGTGGGTTAACTAGAGTTGGAGGATAAGGCTGATGACATCTCAAAAATTTGCTTGTTTTCAGTCTTGTTTGTCCCCCACATAGGTAACAATCTGCTTATATCATCCTGGCAGAACTTAGAACCGTGAGTCTGAGGGGAAGTGAGGAAGGTGTGGGGGGACCCAGCGCTCCTGCTCATCATCACTGTGTGCCAACTCTGCCCCATTAAGCCCAGTAGCTGGGAAATGACCATGGGACGGGGGCCCTCACTGACTTAAAACCCAGTATCGCTCCCTAGAAGCCTGCGTCTTCCCATGCTAGTGACCCCCCAACCTCTCCTGCGATGGCACGTGCCTTTGCCTTTAGGGACAGGTTCTAAATGGGGTACCAAAGCATCCACCTCCACGCAGACAGGGTGTGAGAGACACAGGTACGCACCTCCCTGCAGTCCAGGTTGAGGCTCTGGCCTCCGATTTCCAGTTTCAGAATTTCTATCTGGTAATACCATTCCTCCTTAATAGGGGTATACCAGATGTCTCCTGTATACAAACTCGGTTCAATCCCTCCCAGGACCTGAGAAGAAAGAGGGGTACAGCTGTAAGAGGAAGGGTACACCATCCCCCAACACTGTCCCGGAGAGGCACGCTCCAGCCGGCAGAGATGTCACCAGCGTCAGACCTTCGCTGTGCTGTGATGGTCTCAAACAAACACAGAGGCTTGCACGTGAAACATGGAGGCCGTGTCTCCATTGAGCACGAGGCACCAGGCGCTGCCTTCACCAGCGCCTCTGCGTGTTTCACTTACATGAAGAAGCATGCCCACCTCCAGCCTCACGGCACTGAGCTCACCCCAGATACACGCCCAGATACAGTCCGCCACGCTGGTCAAAAATAATTGAGTAGCCCCGAAATGAGAGAAGCAGAAAGTAGAACACAAGAGCTTCTCTCAACAAAACGTGATTTTTTGCAACATCATACAAGGTTCCCGTTATGGTTTAGGTCTGAAATGTCCCAGAAATCACAGGGCTTGGATGGTGTCTGGATCACGGGGCACTGTGCTTATCAGGGGCTCATCCATGGATGGGGTCATGGGCAGTTAGGAGGTGGGCACAGGGGGTGTAGCCTGGTCCCTAGCTCCTCCCTTCTCACTCTTCTAGTCCCTTCTACCATTGGAGCCGGCTGGCCACACATGGACCAAGACCCTGACTCTGGAGCCAAAATAGCCTCTCCTCCTTCAGCTGTGGGTGTTGGGCACGTGTGTGCCAGTGGCAGGAACAGAGACTGTTAAAACTGAAGTTCTAGGGAATAAGAAGGCACCAGAGCAGCTGGACCGGGAGCACATGGGAGTGGCTGGGGTCCAGGCACTCAGCTTGCCTCTTTATCAAAGCAGAGAGCCTGGCTGCACCCTTCCTAGAGGGGCCCACCCTGTGCCTTCTTCCTGTCCCCGGCTATTTTAGATGCATGGGTCCCCAGAGTCCATTTCAGTTGAAAACACCTGTCCTGTGTGTTGTGTGTGATGTTGATAGAGAGGTGGGCCCCAACTTCTGATCACGTGATGTCACACACCTGGTGTTAGACTAGGTGACACCAGCAGGCCTGGGGTGGCTGGGGCTTCATGAAAAGCAAAGTACATGTAAATTTTTCCTCATTACTTCCTTAATCATTAGCCACGAATGAGATGTACACAGCTTGTGGTTTCAACTTTAGCTCAAGAGGAGGGACATTGCCCTGAGAACAGTGATAAGGTCCAGATCCCACACGAAGCCCAGACCATGGGCGAGGGGTTGGGAAGCCTCAAGGTCTCAACTAAACAGAAGATGTTGCCTAGGGAGGACACAGGGACCAACTTGAAGCAAGTCAATGCAGCCCACTTAATCTATAAAAGAAAAAACGCCTTGGAGGAAGGAAAGAGTTATTTCTTAAATGACTCACTTAACCATATCAGTGTAACCCAAGACCTCCTTGGGCAACTGTCATTTGGTTCTTGCCCGCCTTGTCTCTTAAGGTGCATATTCTCTCTTTCTCTCCCCCATGCTCTGAAAATCTGTCACTTGGCAATACATTCTACCTATCGCTTTATCCAACATCCTATGTGTCTTGACTAAATTCTTTCATCAAGGGCCCAAAGAATTGAAGTATGTCACCAGTCACCCGTGCCGTGGAGTTGGGAACCAGGGGCAGTGGCCCACCTAGAGGAGGACCCTCTTGACACAACGTCCTGCTGTCCCTCACCTGCCCTTCTCTCCATCCCTGAAAGCAGTGCACTTTCACAGGACAATAAAGCCAAGCTTGAACGGAATTTGGATACGCGAGGGCCATGATATTTCAATATGGTGGGATGATTTGGAAAGATACAAGTAATACCCAACCTGTTCCATTACTGAAAGGTTCTGTGACAAGGGGAATCAACATTTTACAGTACTTAGGCCCACCTACATTCTGATATTTCTGATCGAGTGTTTGGTTAAAGAGAAGGTGCCCATCGATGTGTGATTTTTTTTTTCATCCCTTTAAGACTAAAAGATACCCACAAGACTACCTCCGTTGGTACCCGATCCGGCCACCGGCAACCCTGCCCCGCACATCTGCATGGAGAAGACATTGGGAATCTTGGCCTGTGTCACCAGGGAATCAAAGAACGTCACCAGGGAGCTTGATGGCTGCAGGAGAAGGAAAAGGGGGGACAATAGCTTCATGACTCACAGTGTAGACAAGCGTGCCCAGCATAGACCCTACACACAGCAGTGTGTGGTGGTTCTAGTTAGGCTGTCTTGGCTAAACAATGGCCATGCCTGTGATCGGGTGAGATCGTTCCAAAACCACCTGCCCCGTGTTATAGGCAGGGCTCTGTTGTAAAAGTAAGATGCGATTTCTGGAAGATTTTAAGATGTTATCATATTCTTTAGAGTGACATTCTGGGATGTATGGGGCAAATGCACAGAAGTGGGCTATGGAGGAAGTGGGTGGATTCTTGGACACTTTAAAGTGACAGAACGCAGTTCTCTGGTAGCTACTGGTTGAAATTTTTAGTTGTGCCTCAAAACTGAGGGTGGACAGACCCACGAGGACAGTGTCTCTCATAGGTAGCGAGAACTGTCCTCCAAGCTGGGCCTGGTGGTGCAGGTCTACAGGGTTGGCATTCTGAGAGGCTGAGGCAGGAGAATCAACCACAAGTTCAAGCTCAGCCTGGGCAACTTAGTGACTTAGTGAGACTCTTATCTCAAAATCAGGAATAAAAATGGGCTGGGGATGTAGTTCCGTGTGAAGGCCCTGAGTTTCATCTCCAGTGCCTCCCACCCCAAACTGTCTTCCAAACTTGGGCAAAGTGCATCTTCTCCCTCACATCTGACCATTCAGCAAGTCTCCACTTGGCGCTGAGGCCGCATGCCCAACTGCAGCGCAAGGTCACCCACCACCCAAGGTCACCCACCACCGTGGCTGGACAGTGCTTGCTGAGATGGCAGTTTCCTGAGAGGATGGGATGGGGTAGGGCACAAACTACTTTCCCCAAAGCCTTTTCCTGCTTTCGACCCCAGTTTTGCTGTTTTAATGGGTGCTCTTTAAAGCCCGTAGCCTAGCACAGGCTGGCTGGTGGATGTGGCAGTGCAACAGCCCTCAGGCCATTCTTGGTTCTGTCTGGCAGCCCTAAGTGACCCCTTACCCCAGGCTGGACTTGTCCCCGCTGCTCTTTGGCCTGTGGGCTCCCACTCAGTTCCCAGGCAGACATTTCCTTTATTATGTGCCACCAGCCCCAGAATCCTGGGAAGTGGCTGGTTGGACTATGACCAGAAAGGCAGCAGTCAAGGGACAAACCTGAGCCCCTTGACACTAGAGGGTGGGGGAGACCCTGTTCTCCAGTGGCCTGGCAGGGGTAAAGGTGCTCTATGAGCAACTCTGGGGTGAGGGTGGTCAAGTAGGAAGTCAGTGACAGACTTGAGTTCACACTTTCGGGGGCTGGATGCCAGGGATAATTCAGGGTTGTGCGCACACCAGGCAAGTGCTATACCCCTGAACTACATCTCATTTAAATTTTCAATCACCCCTGTAGGTCCCTGCGGAGCACATGAGGCCCATTCCTGGGGAAGAAAGGAACCAGACAGAACCTACCCCTTGACCCATTTTGGCTCTAGAACAGGTCTGGCATGGAATTACTATCCCTGTTTCAAAGATAAGGGAACAAAGAAACCAGTCACGGGCTTGGCTGGTCACCATGTGCTGATGCAAATGTCGCCATGGCTGCGGCGGCAGGGGCAGTGGGCATCGGGGATATCTGTGGTCCTCCCACAGAACATCTCATACTCATCGTGAGAACCGAAACTGTCGCTGTGGGGCAGGGGAGGGAACTCTGCTACCTGCCTCACAGATGCTTCCCACGCACTGACACCACCCGGATGTGGACCTCTGCCCATCATCCCAGTGCTGTGGGGCCACGGCAGAACTCGGTGTGTGCTCCGCGTGCAACCTGGACAAGAGGAAGTGCTTGGTGTCGGCACCAGAGTCCCCTGTGGGCTGGGTGGAGTGAGCATTCCTAAGAGACAGCAGGGTGGTTAACTGCCTGGACCTGAGGCCTGGCTCCCTCTTCCTGCTGGTCAACCCTAGGACCTCTCCCTTTGCTCCCTTCTCGGTGAAACGGGGGACAACAACTACCAGTTGGACCTGTCTTGTAGGTCAAGGAGTACAAAGTGCTCAATATCTGGTCAAAGATCTACTAAAATTCTTCACCAGAACTGGGCCTTGGGGCACCTGGAGGATGTCATGAGGTGTGTATTTAAGGTGAAGAGTTTCTAGCTGGGTGCAGATCTGCTAAGATGTCCCCGTGAAACTGGGGACAAAGGACCCGCTTTGTGGACAGGGGCAGGCGTGCCATCCTCTGTGCTCCGACTGGGTGGGCTGGGGGTGCGCTTCTCTCTGGAGGTCCCCATCTCCACGGGGGGGACACAGAACAAAGTGAGTCAGCACTCTGTGAGGTCCTCATCTTAGTATCTGCGAGTTGTCACCCCTTCTCTTCGGCAAGCCAGGAGTGGAGGACCCCTCCCATCCTCTGCTCCCCACTGTACCCCACTGCTAAGGAACCTGAGCATGTTAGAAGGGTGGGCAAACAGGCCTCCCGGTGGATCATCAGGGGTGAAAGGGACCCACTGCTCCTGTAACAATGCCTCTGTCCCAGGTTAAGCCCTGGCTCAAAGCCCAAGGCTGCCCCATGGATGGAAAGTGTGGTGTCAGGGCCAGAGGCAGACTCTTGGTGACAATCTTGCCTGGGTCTGGCCATACTTCTTTGTGGAAAGTCCCTTGCCTGCCTCCTTCTCTGCACACCCTTATTTCCTTTGGGTGAGCCCCAAGAACAAATATTTGGAGGACATCCCATTGAAGCCTTGCCCAGTTCTGTGAAGGCTTTGAGGCTGCCAAGGGCCAGCGCTCTGCCCTCTTGCCTGAGACACTACGGCCAGGAGGGGCAGGCGGTCCCGGGGGAGATGTCTCCCATTCGCCTCTTTGGAGGTCTTTCAATGCGACAGGGGAATGGTCTAATGTTCCTGGCCACGGGAGACCTATTCCTGCTGACATCCCCGTGCTTCCCAGTCCTCTTTCTCTACATGTCTGAGCCTCACACGTGTGTGCTGTGTCCTCTTTCTACCCCAGGAAACACCCCCATGCAAATTCTCTCATCAGTGTGACTCAGATCCTGTTTTTTTTTTCTTTTTGCCACAGAGTTAAACAAAAACCAAATGAAAAAGTCAATGCTATTAGTATCTTACAGGAAGGTTCAAAGAATTGTGCCATGTGCCTTACTTTTTTTTTTTTTTTTCTTTTTTTCTTTTTTGAGACAGAGCCTCACTCTGTAGTCCAGGCTGGTCCTGAACTCACTTTGGAGCCCAGGCTGGCCTTGGACTCTCGGCAATCCTCCTGCCTCAGCCTCCCGAGTGCTGGAATTACAGGTGTGCACCACCACACCTGGCTAATGTTTATACAGTGCTGGGGAATCAAACCCAGTGCCTTGTACATGCTAGGCAAGTGCTTTAACCGCTGAGCTACACAACCAGCCCCTATGTGCCTTCAATTTTTAAAATGCTTGGAAATAGAAAGGGAACTGATGAAGATGTGGCAGCTGTGCACACCGATTTCTCCAGCCGAATGTAATTATTATGCATCATTAATGTATGCTAATAAAAACAATAATTCTGGGGAAAAGAAATATAAACGCGCATCCCTGGTCTGTTTCTGTCATGTGATTCTTCCCTGAATGCCCACAGGGTGGCCAGAGACCCAGGTGTTGGTCCCACTCAGGACTGCTGATCAGCGACCCTCCCCCAATGCACTCCCCCCTGGGCTGGCAGCCTTACCTTGGCCAAGGTGGCGTAAGCAAGTCCGAGTATGCCATTCCATTTAATCCCAGGTAAAAAGAAATTCTCTGACTCAAAAATAGTGGCAACGTTGACAAGAAAGGATGTGTTGAAGGCCTTGGGGATGGTGACCACGTCCTGGCCCACGGAGCCCGTCCAGCTGCCTTGGGTGTACTTTACGGTGACATCAAAGCCCTTGGGTCGGTACGTGCTGGACCTGCAGAAGGAGAAGGAGAACCCATCCGACTCTGTCCCCGAATCTGGGTTCTCTGGTCTACAAGGACAACACGGTGACCGTCACAGTAACGATGGTTGTCCTGGCATAGGCAATAGCTAATTACTCTTATAAAGCAACAGTGCTGATGCTGACTGAGAGGACACTCTGGGGTCAGCGTTTTCCGACCACGTGCAGCAGAAGTCCTGTGTGCCCTTGGGTTTAATCGACCCACACCCGTGTCACACTCCGACCCAGGGGCTCAGGGGGCTGCATGTAGCCTAGAGTGACTTGGAATGCAACCCAACATAATTCTGTACATTCTTAAAACAAGATTTTTTGGTTACTTACATACACTGCCTATGCTCTATATACCCCCAAATGATTTCTGCTTTCTTAGTGTGGTCTGGGCAACCATAAAGGTTGGGTAGTCCTCTTTAGAGTAAGACCAATCCAGGCAAAGGCAAGGCACGTCTTCTACAGCAGCGGTCCTCGGCCATTCTGGCACCAGAGGCCAGTTTTGTGGCAGATGATTTTTTTTCCATGGACCACTGTGTATGTGTGCACATGTGCATGTGTGCAAGCGCATGTGTGTGTGTGTGTGTGCGCATGGTTTTGGGACAATTCAAGCACATGGCTCTTTTATTATTATTATTACTTCTACTTTGTGCTTATAATTTGTGATACTGGAATAACTGCTTAAAAATACACCCAAATAGAGGCTGCATCTTCTATTTGGCAAACGTAGTTTTGATTAGAACTTCGTTTTAGACCACAAAATACCACGTAAACATAATGGAATCGCGTGGCAGGATTTTATCTTAACTCCTCAGCCTTCTATTTAACACAAAAAAATTGAAAAAGGAAAAAAGAAAGTTATTACTACATTGTAATACTTAATGAAGTAATTATACAACTCACCATAATGTGGAATTAGTGGGGGCCCTGACCTAATTTCCCCATAGCCTGAGGGTCCCACCTGGGATGGGAGGCGGCGGGGTCACACCTCTTGCTAATGCTAATCTTTGCTTGCAGCTGCCTCAGCTCCACCCCAGCTCATTGGGCATTGAATTCTCACAAGGAGACACCGCCTGGATCCCGTGCGTGCGCAGGCACAGTGCACGCAGGTGCTTTGGTGAGCTCCTAAGGCCTCAGCGGTCTGGCAGGAGGTGGAGCTCAGGCAGGGATGGGCACCGCAGGGCACGGCTCTGACGCAGCTCCACTTTCCTGCCCCTGCTCACCTCCTGCTGTACGGCCCAGGGGCTGACACCGACTCTACAGTTTCCCATCCGACTGTTGGCCCCTTCCAGGGAGAATGTTCTAGAATGGGTCAGTGCTATTCAGAGTCCGGAGAGGCAGGGGAAGTAACTGTGTCTGGATTTAAGTCCAAGTTCAAATGGTGTTTAGCTGCATGATGTGGGACTAGGTTACGGAACCTCTCGGTGCCTCAGTTTCCTCTACTAAAACAGGAAGACTAGTACTATACCTCCTGGGGGTTAACTAGGCAGATTAAAAGTTAATATTGTTAACAGGCATTTGGACTCAATCCCTGGAACTCAACAGGTATGCAACAAAAATAGGTGCTGTGATCAGAATTAATCACGTGCTATCTTTCTCCAGTCTATGAGTTGCTATTAGAATATTCAATGAGTCTTTTCTTTTTTTCTTGGAAAATATTCCCAGGAGTAAAGGGTATAACACAGTGGTTAGAGTGCTTGCACAGCAAGCACAAGGCACTGGGCTTGGTTCTCAAGCACCATACAAGCACACACTGTAAACCCAGCACTCAGGAGGCTGAGCGAGGCAGGAGCATTGCCATTTTCAGATCAGTCTGGGCTCCAAAATGAGTTCAGCAACAGCTTAGACTATAGAGAAAGAACCTGTGTCAGAAAAAAAGAAAAAAAAAAAAAGAAAGAGAACATTCCCATAGAGCTACTTATATTGATTACCAGAAACTGTCATTCTGAAGTCTACTGGCCTTTATGAGAAGGGACCACAGTGTCCTCTGTGGGTAGGGGAAGATGGCCCTTTCCTCTTTTTTTTGAGACACGGTCTCGCCCTGTAGTTGAGGATGCTCCTGAGCTCAGCTGTAGCCCAGGCTGGCCTCAAAGTCATGGCAATACTCCTGCTTCAGCCTCCCAAGCGCTGAGATTGCCACAACGGGTTAATTTTTATGTGGTGTCGAGGGACTGAACCCAGAGCCTTGCACATGCGAGGCAAGCACTCTACCCACTGATCTATGCCTCCAGCCCTGGTGGTAGAGCTTCCAAGCTCTTGAGTCACAGGCTCCTAAGATGTCAGTGATATGTATGATGTTTTGGATATGGAATGTTCCCCAAAGCCTCACATTTGGAAGGCGATTCAATCAGGGGTTAATCCATTGATTTCCTGTGCTGCACGAGGGCACAGGTCACTGGGGCATGACCCGGAAGAGGTGGATCTCTGGGGCATGACCTGGAAGTGCATACCTCCCTCAGTAGCTCTGTTCTCTGCTCTCTCTGTTTCCTGATGCCCTGTGCTTCCACCACTGCTGGCTGCCCATGAATGAACTGATAAGTCATGGGTGTCAGGTACTATTTCCTAGTGACGAGAAAGCAACTAAGACCATGTGGGTCAGCACAGTTCACTGGAACTGCCCTGATGGGAGCGACCTTCCACACGGACGCTGTCCCACACAGGAGACATGCGGCTATGGGGCAACCCAACCGTGGGGACGTGTGACTGGAGGACTGAACTTTTTCATCTCACATTCATTAACTTAAACAGCTACAGGGATCCGTAGCTGCCTTTGTGCAAAACGCAGCCCGAGACAACGGGAGAAGGAGAGTAACTCTGAGCCCACCTGCCCGGGGCTTTGGTCACCAAGTCTCACAAGAAAAGCACCACAAGCCCTAAGCAGCTCTACGGGCTAGGAGCTACAGCTTCCGGTGCTTTCAATTTAAGGGAAAACTGTCCATCTTCATTTTTCTAGCAGTCCTCAGGCTGGTGCAACATTGCTTTGGTCCTTAACTTCTCTGTATGTTAATTAAGGACACAGAGGGAACCCTTGGGGGCATCTTATTAGCAAAGTCCACTCAGCCTTATGCTCCAAAGGAACCATCTCTCCGGGGTGTGGGGAGAAGGGGACAGGGGAAATGCCAGCTCAGCAATCATCACGCTTCCAACCGCGTTCAGCAGATGTTGTCTTTGATCTGAGTTTGCACAGTGTGAGATTAAAGAGCGAAGCACCTGAGGACTGCGGAGCTGCAGAACACCTTGCCGTTACTAATGCTCCTATAAACCCACCATTGTCTTTGAGAGCACAGAGATGGTAGAAAGGAGGGTCAGAAAGTGCCGGACCTCTGGGTCAGCTTGAGCTCCCCGTGCCACCCAGGAAGTGGGTGCCAAGCATCCCGGGCACCTCCGCCCTGGGCTGGGTTTGCCGGCCCGGCCCGGCTGAGCAGCTGGTCTCCTGACTCCTCCAGGACTCTGGAAGCCACCGGGCTGAGCAGCAGAATCCTTGAGGCTCAGAAATTTCTCGGGGACACCTGCCCAGCCTCACGTCTCAGCACGACCTTCAGCGAAGGCCAGCCTCAAAGGTTCCCAAAAAATGCCAAGCCCCTCCAGGGCAGGCCAGTGGCAGCAGGCCTGGGGGCTGCCTATGGAACCAGCCATGAAGATCCGCTTCGACTGCACAGGGAGGCATCTCGCTGCACCTAGCGTGGCCTCTTTAAGGCAGTTCCCAGAGGATTCTTTAATCCCCTAATGACGCTTACAGGCACTGGCTGCAGAAAATAAATTGCCTGCTTGCTACAGCTTCTCCATAGCCTTCACCCCAGCAGGAGGACGAGAGTGAGGAGCCGTGAATGGTGCCGTGTCCTACATCTCCCCTCTGGATAGCAGAGGGCCAACGGTGCACATGGGTGACTGCTCATTAGGCCAACCGGCTGGAGCCTACTTCGTTGGCTAAGAAAGAGGCGCATTTAGGAAATATACAATCTCTCTCTTTTTTTTCCCTGCTGTATAGTAATTCAGTGACTCATTCGCCACCTTGAAAAGCAGGCAGTTATGGAGACAGGCTACATCAGTGACTCATGAGAGCCTCACGCCCTCTTCCATACATCAAAGGGATCTTGCCGAAGAATCCCAAGCCAAACCTCCTATTACTGCTCAGAGTTTCAGGAAGCACACTGGGGACTTGAACCAGAGGCCAACAAGCCCACCCAGAAGCCTTATTATGACTAAGAGCGATCAGAGGCCTCAGCAAACGCTGAGACACCACAGGCAGGGACGAGCCACGTCTCAGGAAAGACACCTTTGCTGAAAACGAGAATGCTTCCCTCAGCTTCCGCCAGAGAGAAAGGCTGAAAGTGCTCCTGAGTAAGCCCAAGATCTGCAGGAAGCGCTAGGCAAGCCAGTACCATTTAACTTATTTGGAGAGAGGATACGCGTGTCTTGACAAAAAAGAATCTAGACAGACTGTAATAAGCCTGTGAGAAACGCTGGGAAAAGAGGTGGGGAAACGGTGTTAAGAAAAGGTGGTATTGTGAATCTAAGGAAGGATGCAGCCAGTCAGGATGGCAGCTGGGGCACGGTCGGGACTGAGCCTGCCCGAAACTCAGAGACGTGTTTCACATCCGACTTGGCCAAGGTGCAGATGGCTTCCTTTGGGAAGAGCGGCAGTACCGGGGCCAGAGCTGAGATCGGGAGCCGTTTCCGGGCAGGAAGTGAATTCCCGCAGTGCCCATGCACGAGGAAGTGGCGTCGGGTAAGTGGCATCGAGGCTTCTCTAGACACAATGGGCTTTGTTCTTTTTGCATTTACCCACCAGGGCTCAGAGGCACGTCTGTGGTCAGAAAGGTGACCAGGAGATCTGAATCCTGTGCTGTGCTAGCGGGAGAGAAAGCTCAGCCACCCAGGGGACGTGGATGTCCAAGGAGTGTCCCTTACCCCAAAGCAGGTGGGCCAGAGAAGCCAGACCTCTAGCTACACACCAAGGGATCCACCAGCCCTCTGAGCACACAGCTGGTGATGGCCACAAAATCCACCTCCCCACACGTGTGTGGGACACATGGGTCCTCCTGGAGCCTAAATGGCAATCAGAGCTCGTCCAGCCAGAGACCCCCCTCAGTGGCGGAGCCAAGGTGTGGACAGGCTGTGAAGCAGGGTCCGCATGTTGAGTGACAGGGAGCACAGAGCCGGTAGCAGGGCTACTATCTTCTCCTTGTTCGCTCCAACAACCGCTTGCTTCTGGGTGCCACGTGGGCGGACAGGTGGACTTTGGCCTTTGTGAAACCAGCCAAAGAATCTCTATCTGACAGGCACGGCAGCACACACCTGTCATGCTGGCACTCTGGGAGGCTGAGGCCGGCCGTCTGCAAGTTTGAGCCCAACTTAGTGACTTAGAGAGACCCTGTCTCAAACAAATGGTATCAAGGGGCTGGGGGTGTAGCTCAGTATGAAAGCTCAGGGTTCAATCCCCTGTCCTGAAAAACACAACAATAATAATAAAAAGAACCGCCATATACTTCTGACTACACAGCAGCCATCAGGGTTAAATCTACATGCGTGAATCTGGGAGTAACCATCCAGCTGGCCCTAACTTTGGCTCTCGTAGGTGTCCCTATTGTATTTTAGGTCAATAGCGGTGGTGTCACAGATGAGCTGGGCTCCTGGGTAGGGCTGGGCAGGTGCGAACCTGCTCCAAGTTTGTCCCTGTGCCTCCTGTCCTCAGCGCCCTGTGCCCCGCAGGTCTGGGAAGACTGAGCAGATGGTGACGAGACCAGAACCCCACAGTGGGAAGGGGGCAGCGCCAGGGCTGCTTTGTCACCAGAGGGACTGGTTCTCAGTACAAGTTGTGGAAGCTTTGGCGTGTTTCTGGCTGCTGTGGACTGCTGTCAGGCACACTGGCCACCCTAGAAGGTGCAGGGAGGCCTGTCAAACTGGGACTCGTCCCTTCCCCCTTTCTGATGTCCTTTTGAGCAGTCACATGGGTGGAACCTCACTTGAACCCGGGATGTACCTCCCTTTCCCATGAGCACTGAGTATTTTCTACTGACATTTAACAGGCAGTGGATATTATCTAGCATATCAATCGGGAGAAGCCTCAGTTGCTCAAAAGAAGTTTAGTCAGGCTCTTCACCATCTGGGAAACCATGTCATCCCCCATGCTGCTCTGGGTGTCTGACTATCCACCCTCGGCACCGCTCACCCACGGGGATGCCCAGCCCCCTTCTTCCTTCCTGGCCTCCGACTGTGGCCCAGTCAGTCAGCTTTCCCATGACAATCACAACTGCGTGGAAGGGAGATTGGATTTGGCTCATGGTTCAGCAGAATCAGTCCACGGTCATCTGGCTCTCACATAGGAACATCACGGCAGAAGGCACTGGGGAACGAAGCTTCAGGGTGGCCGGGAAGGGAGGGTCAGCAGAGTGGAAGGGGCCAGGGACCAGACACGGGCCACCGCCCCAGCCTAGCCATGCCTCCATGACCCAGGAGGACGCACCCAAAAGTGTGCTCCGCTCATCCTAGGGAGGATCCCAGGCCAATCCCTTTATCTGAAATACTTGGGATTAGAATTCTGCTGGGTTTTGGATGTTTGCCGACGCTGACTTATTTGCACATGTGATGAGGCTCCCTGGAGATGGGACTGAAGTCCAAACCATTTGTGTCTTGTACACACCTTACACATACAACCTGAAGGTAACACTACGCAGTGATTTCAGTGAGCTTCGACTGTGAAACTGTCACAGGAGGCAGAGTGGCATTTTCCATGGTGCTCCAAAAGCTTCACAGTTCGGAGCATTTCTGATTTTTAGACTAGAGATGCTCCACCTGTATCACACCTGGGCATTCTGAGCTCTCTGTTCAGGGGAGTTAGATTGCATTAACCTCATTTCAGGATATCCTAAAGCACTTGTTACAAAGAGGGGCTGTTGGGCAGAAGTTCTGGGGCCTGCTGGTCTAGTAGAGGAACCGTGGGCACTGTCCTAGTATTCCCGACTTTCACGTCACATGGTTCAAAATGAGACATTTACGTCAACTCACATCCCTGCTGTGTGGTGAGGATTCCTGGAGTGAGCAGTGGGAGTTGGGTGCTGAGCGGGGGGACAGAGGGCACGGCTGAGTCTGCTGTCTGGATGGCAAATGGCAACATAATCCCTCATAAATCAACTCCTTTTGTGCATATACACAAAGCACACACACATACACACAAACACGTATGCATAGAACCACTGCCCACTCTCCCATATACCCATCTTTGGCTATAGCAGTGACTTCTGTACACACTAATACCGTTGGTCCGGAGGCCACCGTGGACCAGGTTTGTGCCCTACACAATATCAGTGGTGGATTCTCACAGCACATGGAACTACCTATGAAGCTTACTGTGGCTTAGACTTAAACTATCCCACAGAACCTCCTGGGGGGAAGGTGATGGGCCCCGAGGGGCTGTGCTCATCCGTGGACGAGTTCACAGCTGAGCGTACCGGGAGGAGGCAGGTCCTGGGGGCGGTGGGCCCTGGGCCTGGAAGGGGTTGTTCTCGTCTCAGCCCTTTCCGCCTCTCTCTGCTTCCCAGATGCTTTGGATGAGCAGCTGCCCTCGCCAGGCCCTTTCTGACCTACAGCCAGACAACTATGGATGGACTGAATCCTCTGAAAACTATGAGCCAGAATAAACCTCTCCTGCTCTATGTTTTGGACGCCAGGTCTCTTGTCACAGCAATGGGAAAGTGACTAAGAAAAAGCTTTAAGTTCCACGAGGTAGGTCGGCCCACCTACCTGCAGGGCTCCGCCTTCCACTGACGGCCAGGCCCCTCTCCCCAGCAGGCAGCAGTGACCATGCACACAGGAGGCCACATTATTTGTGCCACCAAAGAGGCTCCCAGCACGCAGCCTAGATGGGACAGATTGGGTGGGTTCCTGTGGCATTTCTTTCCTCACGCTGCAAGTCACCTGGCTCTGTTAAAATGCCCAGAACCTTCAGAAGCCTTCCAGATCTGTGTGTCCCTCCTCTCCCTTAGCTAAAGCTTTCCCTAGCCTCTGCGGCAGAGGGCTTTGGGTAAGGATGGGGAGGAAGGGAAGAGATGAAAAGGGCTCGCTGTAGGGGGTCTGAGGGGGCAGTTCTCAGGGGACAGACAGTTCATGACCTCAAAAGCGAGCCACCACATGTCGCCCCCTCACTCTGCCTGTTGAGTTTAAATTTTAGTTTCATAAAAATATCTGTGAAGTCCAAATGTGTACAGCTTCAGAGCAGCATCAGGCTCCCAAAGGGGAGAGGGGTGCAGATCCTGGAGCTCCCCCAAAGCTGAGTGGTGACGTGAGGCCACTGGGGGTGCTCCCTGTCCCCCATACAAGGTCCCCAGAAGCTGGAGTGCCAGGGTCTGCCCTAGGAAAAGCTCCTTCCACCCCCAAGCCCTCATTCCTATCTCATACCCCAGCCCCACAATCACCAGCTTGGTGGCCACGTTCCAGGCCTTGTGATCTGTCTTGCGACACTTCGTTCCAAATAAGTCACAGATTTCTCTCCTAGAAATGGGAACCACACCACAGCCCCTGCTGAACTGTGCAAAAGGGGTTCCATGCACATACGCGTTCCTTCAGACGCTGCTCTGGCCCCTGCCTCTGACCAGGACTGCCTCACACTCCGGCTGAGCTCCCCTGCCCAGGCCTCTGCTTCAGGATCACAGGATGCATGAAAGATCAAAGGACTGTGAGCCCCCTGCATCTCCAGAGTAGATAGAAAACTTGTGTCTCACTTGAAACTTTATAAAGCAAACTTCTGAGAATGCGCCAAGAATATTGGAGGATCCCTGGAATGGAATACAGGCACACCCGGGCCTCTACCAGTCACCCTACACACATATGTGCAGGCCCATGCACAGACACATACCAGTGAGATTCAAGAACATGGGCAATGTTTAGTTCAAAAGCTGTAGTACAAGACACATCAATCGTCCCTCAGAATATCCCCCTCACTTTGAACACGCAGATCCCATCATTCTTGGCGATTTCCGGGACAGGTCTGGAAGTTCTCTTTCCTGATTGTCTTCGCGTGCACTCTCATGGCATCTCAACGTCCTGAACACACTCAGTGTTGACCTTTCGTGGTCATTCTGACTTTGGAGAAGAGCCAGAAGTCACACGATGTCAGATCCAGTGACTAAGGTGGGTCAGGACACACCGCCATGTTTTCACAAGTCTGATAATAATATAATATAATAAAATAATATATAATATAATATATTAATATTATAAATAATATATACTATAATAAAATAATATATATATATATATTATTTTAATCACACTTTGTAAAGACACTCAGGAAAAAAGACTTCCAGAACTGCTTCACAGAGTGGCAAGAGCAACGGGACGGTGTGTCTGAGGGGACAGGGAGGATTTTGAGGAGGATTCATGGCCACGTGTTTGATTGATTAATAAAAGGAAGCATTCGCCATATTTCCCCATCAGCCCTTGTATGCACGCCTGTAGGGCCCTCTAAAAATGACACGGCCTCTAGGCAGGCTGTCCTAGACTGTTCAGAAGTAGGATGACTATTTGCTGCCCCAAACCCAGCCGCATGAGCCACGGCCCCGCGCTTACCTCTCAGAATCAAAGTAGGAGTCTATGTACTCGTGTGGCCCGCCCGCCACGGCAAAGTTGCTGCTTCCTGTGTCTACGAGAATCTGGAGCTTTTGTTATTTGAGAAGAGAAAAAGGGAAAAGCGTCAGTTATTTAAGTAAGGCAATATTCTTGAATAATCTTCCAGTTGGCAAAAACACACAGATGGGATAGGAGGGACCTGTCATCCACTGAAATCTGGATGTGGCCCGTGGGGACGCTGTGGTGGGGAGAGCCAAAGGGTTTTGCCTCAGATACGCACTGGGCCTTAGAAACCCTTCTGTTACCTAACTGGGGTGTCTTTCCTAAGCCAGGCTACTTGCTAACAAGGCTGAGCCCTCTGTCACCGCCCTCTGCTCCACCCTCACCATCCCCAAGCTTCTGCAGTTCCACGCCTGGCTGGCAACATCCTCTTCTTGCATTCCACAGTTTTCTTGGAAAAAAATTTAAAAAGACAGAATCTACCACAGCCAACCCTTTCGGAAGCCTCCCAAGCCAGAGCTGGCAGTCGCTTCCCACAGATCGCCCATCATGTCTACAGTTCCAGAGTGGTATACTTCTGTACAACAAAAATGCAGGATCTCAATGTCTCACTGTTGAACCCGGGCACGGTACACCCCCAAACCAAGGTAAGGAAACTTCCATCACCCTGCAAAGGTCCCATCTGCGCCCTTCCCCCCTTGCCTCTCCAGAAGTAACCGGTTTCCGACTCCTATTACCACAACTCTCTTCATGGGTTCTCAGGCTGAGCTTGAACCTGAGCTTTCCTACCTCAGCCGCCCCAAGTGTTGGAGTCATGGGCCTGCGCCACCAGATCTGGTGAGAGCTCCTGAACATTCTGCCGCCGTGACCCTGCAGGTGTGTGCTGTCGCAGCCCCTTGGCTGGGGTGTTTTGAGAGTGTTGCAGGCCACCTGCCGGGCACCGCCCTCTCTCTCCTGCAGAGGGGAAGTGCTCCTTTGAAGGGCACACCCCGCTGATCCGCAAGGCTCCTCGTGGGTCATTGCAGTGTTAGGCTGCGTCAACAAGGCTGCTGCAGACGCCACTGTGTGAGTCCTTCTGCAGGCAGATGTTGATGCTTCCATTTCTCTTGGACTCATTCCTAGGAGGGCAACCTGTTGACTCAGGGGGCAGATGACTTGGGAATGTTTCTTTCTTTCTTTTTAAAAGCTGCTAAGCCGCCGTCCAAAGCAGACGTACCACACTCCGCCCCTGCCAATGGTCCAGCGGCCCAGTGGGTGCATCTGCCACAAGTCCTCCCTGGCATTTAATGTTGTGGGTCTGTCTTATTTCAGCTGCCCTCGTTGGTACGCAATGGTGCCTTGTTGTGGCTTTAGTTTGCTCTTCCCTGGTGACCAGTGACACTGAGCTGCTGCCCTGTATTGTAACTGTTTGGCCCCTCTGTCCCCGGAAACAAGGGTTGCCAAGACGAGAAAGTATGCAACGTGGATTGAAAACTACAGAGAGTGATTACAATTATAACAATTATACAATTTTGCAATTATAACGCATTTTTAAAAATGTGTTATAGTAAAAGATACATTGCCCCCAATCCCCTCAGAGTCCTCTGCCTCACTTCAAACACCCTGCTGCCATCATTCCAGCCACTTTTAGAAGGAGTTCTGAGAGTTTCCTCAGTGTCCTTAGCTGGACTATCACGGCTGCTTCCAGGTCCTGAAGGGATTGAAAATACTGACCTTCCACGGTCACTTTGACTTTGGGAAAGAAGCCGTACAGCAGCAAATGCGGTGGGTGGGGACACACGGTCCTGTTCGTAGGAGACCGCCCTTCCACTGGGTGACACCTGGCAGCAGCAGTCTCTGTATGTCTGACCGTACCTCGTAAAGACACTCAGGGGAGAAGATTTCCAGAACTGTGTCTGAAAGTGGCCAGAACAACGGGACGAGTGGGCTCCAGGCAAGGAAGGGGGGTCGGGGCAGGATTCACGTCCTGCGTCCTTCGCTGTAACAACGTGTTTAAGTTCAAGCGTTCACTGTGTTTTGTTGATTCCCCTCCTCTGTTGCACGTGTTCTCACGCCTGGCCTCCATCCCAAGCAGAGACACAGGCCACTGCTCAGAGAACACCGCAGCCCATGGAAATACACACAGGCCAGTGGGAAGACTCCCAAAGTTGGGAATGAAGTCTGCAAGCCTGAAGACAGGGGGCCAGCCCTGGCAGGCCGCTCTCTGGGACGGTCCCCCCTAAGGCTCCAGGGTTTTATCTCCCATCTCAGTTTTGCAAGCCCAGCTCCTTCCCTCCTGCTGTCCCCAGATCCAGCAAGGAATGTGACCCAACGTCCCTGTGTCCCTCGGGAGCCGCGCCCTTCACTTTGGGTTCCAGGACGCCTCGTGTCCCTTATTTCCTTCCTACTCCTCTGACTCCCCACCCTCTGTCTTGCCGCTGGGGGCCTCTCATCTCCCCGCGTGCTGGCGTCCCCCGGGGACTTGGGCGCCCCCAGCCTCTGGCCCCAGCAGCCACGGCGGAGCCACATTAACCACCATGAAGTTCACCGGTGAGGCAGGTCTGGGGATTGGGGAGCAGCTCTAGGCACAGCCGGCCTGACTGGTGTATCTGTTTCCTGGGATGCCGTAGCTAAGTACCATAAACCGGGGGCTCAATTGACAGAAAGGTACAGGCAGCCTGGAACCCCATGCTGGTGAGACTGCGCTCCCACTGAGACTGGGTAAAACTGCCTCTGTCTTCCACCTGCTGGAGGTGGCCGCCCATCCTTGGCGTTCCCATGCCTGTGTGCTTCTGGGTCACACGGCTTCTGCCTGTGTGTTCCTGTCTTCCCGTGTGGTGTCCTTGGACGCCCTTCATGCTGGATTAGAGCCCACACTATCCACTTCCTTTTAACCGGTTACGTCCATTAAAGACCCGCTTGCAGATACTGCCTATTCGCAGCGCAGGGTTAGGATTTCAACACAAGACAGCTCTGAGACAAGAGAAAGCCCGGAGTGCAGGGAGGTCTGGGACAAATGTCAGCTTGGGGCTCATCAGCAGGCAGAAGGCATTTAAAGACTCGGGGTCTTCGAGGACAGGCGTGCAGACAGATCAAAGCAGCCCCTTCTCATCACCCCCATGGGTCCACTGTGGCCACACCTCTGTCATCTCGCACCTTGTCCTGACCGCTCCCTGCTTCCTTCTTCAGTCTGCTCTCCACCAGGCACCACCACCATCCTGTCAATCAGAGCTGCCGATGTTTGAACTGTGACTTCAGATAGGGGTGGGTAATGGGCTTTTTCTTCTAAATGTTCAACAGACCCAAGTTCTCATAGCACAACTGGACTGGATATGAGTTTCTTATAAATGTGCAAAGGGCACCCTCCCTTGGCGTCTGGAGGATGCATTTCAGGACCCGCACAAATACCAAAATCCAAGGGTGCCCAGCTTCGATCTACGAAATGTCACAGAGCTTGCACAGAGCCTACACACACCCTCCCAGGGCTTCAAATGATGCCCCCCACCCCCACCCCCCCCCCCCCCCCCCCCCCCCCCCCCCCCCCCCCCCCCGCCTACTTACGCCATCTAATGCCAACAGCGGTCCTGCCTAATTCTGTAGGCCATAATGATACGCGGTCTGATCATGTTCACTACAAACAGGTTTTTTCTTAACACATTTAATCTGTGGCTCTTGGATTCTTGGGTGCGGAGCCCACAGGTGCCAAGGACTGGCTGAACTTGGATTTGATTGGAGAAGAGCCGGTGGGGGCGGGGAGTTTCTGATTTGTATTCAGTAGTTGATAACAGGTCAAAACAGGTGCAGGAGGTCCAGCTGTGAGGTCAGTCTGGCTGAACCGGATCATCCAGCAGAGCGGCTCCTTCAGTTTCCTGCACTTGTAAATACTCAACCTTAAATTTTTCTACTTAGTAGGCTGTGATTCGCCAAGGGGAGGAGCCTATCCGAATCTCGGTGCCTTTTAAAAAAATTCCCCTCAACCCGTTTTCCTAAGAAATGAATTTACCCACTCATACCCTAACATTTCTCCTAACCCTGCAGCTTCCGATATTTCACTCTTTTTCCAAGTTTCTTCCTTCATTTTTAAAAATCCTTACTATGGAGGACTTTTAAGAATTCTTCTGGTGGTGCATAAACTTTATGTCCACTGTTAAACTACTTGAGTTGTTTTCTTTACAACTTCCTATGATACTTTTAACCTCTTTTTAAATTTTTTTTGACATAGGGTCTCACTCTGACATAGGGTCACGGTGGTCCTGAATTCACCACGTAGCCCAGGCTGGCCTCAAACACACAGCAATCCCCGTGCCTCAGTCTCCTGAGTGCTGGGATTATAGGCACGTGCCACCATACCAGGCTTATGTGGTGCTGGGGAATTGAAACCAGGGCCTCGCGCTAGCCAGGCAGGGGTTCCTTCCACCCACTGAGGTGCCCCCAGCCCTAATGTCTTGTCCTGCTTTTGTAACTCAGAACGGACACATTGCCCTCTGCCAACGTGGGAAGAAGGACCAAGCAGCACCGTCATTCTGACGTCAGTGCCGTGTCTTGCTCGTCCTTCCACGTCGCTTACCTGCGGCCCCCCGCCCCCATTTTCTCCATTGCCTGTCCACACTGTCTTACGTCAGGCAGGAGGACGGCCCAGGGTGGCCGTCCCGCACCACCACGGACGCCCGCTCCGCCACCCACTCAACACCAATATCGGCTTCTGTCTTCCCGAGGTTCATTCTTGGTGACTCGGTTTCCCACACCGGCTCTGTCACCCGGTGAGGAGACGGGTCCGCAGGCTCCTGCCGGCGCTGAGCCCACAGCCTGCCCACCTGTCACTCTTGGGGGCAAGCTCTGGCCTCGCCCCCCAGCATGGCACCATCCTGGAGCGCCTGTGTGCTGCGGGCGCCTCCCCAAGGCCTCCGCCCTGGAGGACGCAGCTGCCTGCGCTTGCCGCACCTGGGCGCCCATTGTGCCCTCAGCACCTCACTTCTCCAGCACCTCTCCACCCTGAGTGCTGGTGCATCAGCCTGAGCCCTGCCTTGTTCCGCTTCATTACCAGCGACTTCTTTTCTTCTTGGACAGCTGGAGCGTTCTTTCCGAGGCCACAGAGGTCTGCAGCTTTATCCATACAACTTCAGGTCGCCTGGCTGGTTCCCTGCCCCTAGACGCAGCGGTCACCTGTTGCACTGGTCATCGACCACTATCACAGTGTGTCACCACAAACTGGCTGGGGTAAAGCCTTCCATGTTGACTCCCACAGCACCGGAGGCTGGTCCAGAACTCAGGGGCCGGAGGGCTGCACGCCACAGGCACCAGGGTCCTTTCTTGCGTGTTTGCGCTTCTAGTCAGGACAGGCCATGCTCAGGATCACTGAGGGGAACACTTCCCTGGGGTCGCCCTGGCTCTTGCCGGCAGGGGCTGCAACTCGCTGTGCACATTCGTGGGCTCACGTGCTGCTTATCCCCGGGAAGGGGGGCACCTGTGAGCCTTCTCACCCCTGAGACAGGGTCTCTACACAGGGCTGGCTCAGAGGTAATGCAGGAGCAAACACCACACACGAGGTATGTTCAAAAAGTACAGTGGAAGTTTAAATTTTTAAAAATGCACTACAGTAAAAGAGACATTGCCACGAATCCCCCTCACGCTGCACACACTCATCTGTTGCCCTGGCCACGCTCCACGGCGGCTCTGGCGTCCTCGTTCCTGGGCATCTTTGGTTGCACTGTCGTGGCTGCCTCGATGTCCTGTATCTACTCAAAACATGGGCTTTCCACGGTCACTGTGACTTTGGAGAAGTGCCGGAAGTCACCCCGTGCCAGACCCAGGAAATATGGTGGATGAGGACGCGCCGCCGCGTGCCTACGAACCCGCCTTTCTGTTGAACAGGCCTCGGCAGAGGCAGTCACCGGAGTTTGGTTCGTGATTTACAAACACACTCAGGAGACAGGACGTCCAGAACTGCTCCTGGAAGCGGCGAGGACAACAAGATGGGCGTTCCGGAGTGAGTGGGACGATTCTGAGGGACATTCGTGGCAATGTGCCTTTGCGATAACTGTTTAAAAATTTTAAACACACATTGGAAATTTTGATTCCCGCTTGCATAGGTTCCACGTGGGAACAGGAGTCCTGCCAGGGGTTCCACCATGCAAGCCGTGCCACCCAAGGCCCTGCAGACCCCACCAGTGCCATGGCCGTGTCCGACCTTGCAGGGCCTCTCCCCTCCTCCCTCTCTTCCTGTCTCGGAGCTGTTTCCCGGATGAGAGATGACGGCTGAAGTCACTTGGGTGAAAGAGGGCTCATGATAACGGGGTAAAAGATTGAGGGGGGATGCCAAACAACTCCAGATTCCTTCCTGACACCAACCTGGGAATCTGAGGCTCTTCAAAGAGAAGGGTTATGTTTGTGTGTCACGAGGTGCCATCACCCTACCGACATGCACGCAGCTGCACAACAGTGAGAAATATTTTCCCTGGTCATTAAAAGTCCCAGATAATAAAAGCTACAGATTCCTGAACAGAAACCGCCACCCTCACCATGCCCGTGCCAGACTTGGACACGTGCCCCTTGCATGCGTTTCCTGGGTTCCTCCCGCTGGTAGCCAGGCACCCGCCAGCTGGCAGGGCACGTGTGAAATGCCAGCGGCCAGGCTGCCTGGCTCGTCCCAGGCCTGCAAGGCTGCCTGGCATTCCACATCCACAGTGGCCGCCCCTGCACGCCGAGGCCTGGGCGAGGCAGCAAGGGGATCATTGTCATCCATACAATAGCCCAGTCATGGGGCCAGTCCCCCCTTCTGTGCTGGGGCTGGAATCTCACGGCAGGCTCTGCACTGTCACGCACCCCTTCCTGCACCTGCCCCTCGGTGCTGTGTGGCTCCTTTGCCGATGCCAGGCACACAGATACAAGGACCGTCAGACCAAAGTGCCGATGGCATTATTTTACACGGACAGTGTCTTCCTACCGCCCAAACCTTTAACAGCAGTTGTGGCCGAAATCAGCTTTCATGATGGTTCAATTCAGAGGCAAGAGTGGGCGAGCTGATCCCCTGAGTAGTTACTCTTACAGTATCCAGTTTGGGGAAAGAAATGGTACCAAATAAACAAGGTGACTTGGAGTCAGGTGTGGAGTGCGTTAGTCCCCCTCTGGCACCGGGAAGCTATAGCCAACACCCACAAATTAGATTCATGGTTTCAGTCTATAGTCGGGAGTGTCCCGGGGAGAAACAGGTGCAAGGGAACAGCAGAGGTCAGCAGCCCAACCCACAGCAGCCGGGAAGCAGAGACAGAAGGGAGGGGCTTGGGATGGGACCGACCATATTCTCCTAGGCTACACCCCCAGTGACCCGCCTCCAGCTAGGCCCCATGTCCTATCGGCACTGTCGGCCATCAGGTTAACCAATGGATGAATCCATCGATAAGCATATGGGCCCCCCAGGAGCCAATCACCTTCCAAACACATAAGGCTTTGGGTGACAATTTAGATCTAAACTATAGAAAGGTGGCAGGACACACTCAGGCTGAACATTTTTGTTGTTGTTGGGGGGTGGGAGAGGACTAAGTCCCTCTCTATTGTCCACATTTGTCCTGAACTCACTATGTAGCCAGGGCTGGCCTTGAATACACAGTAAGCCTCTCAAGCACCAGTATCACAGGTATACTTACCACACCCAGCTAATTTTTATATGGTGCTGGGGAATAGAGCCCAGGGCCTTACGCTTCCTAGACAAGCATTCTAACTTCTGATCTACACCCCTAACCCCAGGCTATAGTAATGCACCTGTGCAGCACCAGAAGCTGGCACTATTTTCTCCGTGGAGATGCTGGAACTGGCCCCCACCCCCTGCCTCACGCAATGTCTCTGGGAGACCACTGTCCCTTTGGTGCAAGGTGTCTCAACTGCAAAGGAAAAGTTCAGTAATACCACATCCCCACGCATCACTCAGGATGCACTGGGGAGCACCTGGTGGTGAGACTGGTCTCAAAAGTGATCGGCCTTTGGGGTCGAGAATTCACCTAGGAAAGCGGGCCTGGTGGCACAGGCCTGTCATGTCAACGCTCTGGGAGGCTGATGGAGGAAGGGTTGCCGAGCTTGAAGCCAGCCAGGGAAATTTAGTGACTTGTCTCTATAAATAAATAAATAAAATGGCCTTGGGATGTAGCTCAGCGCAAAGGCTCTGGGAGCACTCTCCCACGCCACCGCGGGCGCAGACCCCACCTAGCGGAAACCTACACACGGGGCTCTGCTCTTCTCCCCCACCTCTCCACTCTTGGCTTTTCTCCGACCATCCCTCCATCCCTCCAGTGGGGGACACACTGGGCAGTAACCCTACAAGGGAGCCATTTGCTAATTGCCTCAATAAGGTAAACTGTGGCATTAAGGGGAAAAACAGAGTGATTCATCGAGTTAGGGACTAGCCTGAGATTTCTCAGGTATCTCTGTCTCTTCTGCAGCAGGCTAATAGAAAGGAAAAGTAGCAGATCGTTTAAATAATGGTTCATTTACCACAGCGACTCCTAATTGCATTAGCAGCCATCTGCTGGGGTCCGCCCTGGGGCGGGGGCAACGGGTCTTCCCTGCCCTTCCACGTGGGCTGGCTGGTTTGCCCGACCATTGATTGTCTTAATTGGGTTTTCTCGGGGCCAGAAATGAATCTTGTCAACTTAAACGCATCCTGTTGAGGAAAGCAAAGACAATCGCCACGTGCCATTTCTCCACAATTGAAAATTAAGCTTGTTTTTTCTTCATCAAGGAGGCGCGGGGGGGAAAAGATCATTTCCCATGAGCTTCACTTAACACAAACAGATGTTCCCGGACTTGGCTAGGAGGAGCTCCGTCATACAATTTATTCTGGCTGTACACGTGAGTGCGTGGGTGTGTGAGTACTTACTAGCGTGGCACGGGACCTTATTAGGAGGCACATGGATCCCCTGACGATTTGGAGAAAACCTCAAGCCGCCCAATGGAGAAGGGGACCACTGGCTTGTCTGCAGCCTCAGGATTCTGGTCCCTCCTGTAGCCCCTTCTCCGCTGAGTGTCTAGCATTGGCGGGTTAGAGCTGGGTGCAGAGGTCACAGCCACAGGAATGTTCTGGTGTAGAGGTACGTGGGGTACCGGAGACCCCTGCTCTGACTGCCTAAGATCACTTTAAAGCCACTGTCCCCTCCACCCCTCCCCAGTCAGACTCTTTCGGATGCAGAGCTTCTGCTGCCTCTGCAGGGCGATCTCCCTGGGGAGAGGCCCGTAGGCAGGAGGAGGGTCTTGCTGAGGTTTAAAATTTTTCAAACAATTCGCCCCAGTTATGACAAGTGCAAAGGACACATTTCCTGGGCAGGTGATGGGTCTCAGTGTTGGGAGTTTTATCCCGAACCTGGAGTGTCTAGACATCCTCCAGCGAGCGTACTAGTCATAGGTCTCCTCACAAGCAGATCTGAAGTCATCATCTAGCTCCAGTCCCGGGGACAGAAGCCACAACTTCCTCCCGCAGAAGACAGAGTCAGACGAGGGAGTGCCGGGCTGAGGGCTGCGGCCTGGGCTGGAATCCTGGCTTTATCTTCTGATGGCTGTGGAACCTCTATGGTTTACACCCCTCCCGGTGCCTTATTAGCTTCCTCTGTCATGTGGGATCTTGGGACATGTGGCCTGGAGCAGCACACGTCCCCAAGCCTCGTGGCCTCACCATCACCCAGGATCATGAGGCGCCCCGAGCAACACACGAGGTCACACATATGTCACACTCCTGCAAAGTGCCTGGCACACTACCACTTTTTAACTTCTTTAGGGCAAACGAGGGGTGGTGCAAGGATTTCCACTCACGGGGCTGGCCTCTCCGATGTCCCACGCGGCATCTGACCTATATCAGAGTCTCCAGTAGAACTACGTTCTTCCTCTTCTACCACTCGCCTGGACACTGGCCAGAAGTGGTCTGAACCACATTCAGAAGCAGGGCCCGGTATTGCGCGGCTTTCCAACAGTGCGCAGGGGTTGGGATCACGGCAGGAGAAGCTGTGGTGGACGCGGCCCAACAGCAGGACATCTGGGAGTGGCCTGCATGGACAGTGCCCACCGTAGCTGGACAACATCACAGTTCTAATAGGAACATCTAATGCAGGGCCGTGTAGACTGCTGGCACAATGCCTGCTTTTCCCATTCCCCCCCCCCGGGCAGCGACCACCCAGTCCCCTACTGCCCAAGTTCCTCATCTCTTCCCTGCCCCCTCGCCTCTATTCCGGGAGCCCATGGTCCTCTTTGCTCTGCTCACAGCATCTCCTCAGAAGGTGCCACTGCCCCTCGCCACCTCCTCAGTGGTCGCAGGGCTGCCCGGCACAGTACATATACACACATTGAGGAGCGGGGGGATGGGGGGTGGACGGATGTGAGCCCTCACGAGGCCATGGTGCCAAGACAATCCTGCCCAGTTAGCCGGAACTTCCTGGTGTGATACCCTCCAGGTCTCTGGTGAGCTTCAGGGTCTCCCAACAGCAGCAATCCCTCTGAACCAGGGTGCTTTTCCTCCATTGCCTCCTGGGGCACCCACACATGGGTAGCACCTTACAGTGGAGCTCAAGCAGAGACTGGGAGTGACGTACAGCCTTGTTGATCAGGTGTCCCGTGACTAGGACAAAATATCTGACACCCGAAACTTTCAAAACTTTCACTTGGGTCATGGCTCAGGGGTTTCAGCCCGCAGCTGCAGCTCCAAGGCAGGAACAGCAGGTGCTAAGATGCAGCAGGGCCAGCCTGCTCACTCAGGGCAGCCAGGAGAAGGAGGAGACAGGGACCAGGCAGAGTCTCCAGGGTCACAGCTGCAACCCAGGCACACCCAGAAGGGGCCAGCCAGGGTGACAGCCCAGATGAGGCGTCGTCACAGGGGGCCGATCCCCTGTCCTAGCACCCTGCTGTCCCCCACCCCTGTGCCCACCTGCGACCTCTGGCCTCCCTCCCCTGGGCATCCTTCTCCAGTGGGTCCTGCAGCAGTGTCTGCTCTCTGGGGAGACGGGAGTGAGTGCTGACGATGTGGGCGTCAGTACAGCAGACAACGGTGTCCTGACACTGGGGTGACTATTGTCCCACTGTGTGTGCAACACACACTGGACCAGCTGTTCAGTGCAGGAATTGCTTGTGTGGGAATTTTATTACGAGCTTTGAAAAAAATTTTAAAATGTTACTATTCATTTATTTGGTGGTACTGGGGATCAGACAAGTCCAAGGCTTCTATGCTGAACTACATCCCAAGCCCATTTATTTTTACTTCTGATTCTGAGACGGAGTCTTGCCAAGACGCTAATTGACCCAGGTTGGGCCTGAACTTGCAACCCACCTGTCTCAGCCTCCCAGAGTGCTGCGATTGTGGGCCTGTGTCACCAGACTTGGCCACCAAGCGAAAAGAAAAAAAAAAGACACTTAATAGTTAATAGTAAATTTAAAATGTTAATGATGCCATATTGTCTGTGCCGAGCTCTGGGGCCCAGGGACCACGCCTCGCGAGTAGGTGGACACCCCCCAGTGCAGAGTGGGCAGACTTCCTGTCCTCTGGGGTGGGGTTCACCCTCGGCCACCCTACCCCAGAGGCTAGAGCCTGGAGGCCACCTGGGGCTTTAAAGCCATGGAAGAGGCCAAGAGACACTGAGGGGTGGGGTGGCGAAGACAGAGAAGGCATTTCTGAGCCCACCTCTCCCCTTGAAAGCCGGCTGAGGCTCTCTAGCCCACGGTTTCATCTGGGTGGTGACTGGGTTTGCTTCAGCCTATGACCTGAGTCTCTGTTTGTCACAAGGGCTGATAGGAACGGGAGAGGACAATCAACAGTGGTCCCTAAGGCCCCAGGGAGGGGTCCAGGGGCAGGCTGTCAGAGCCAGGGACAGAACCAGGGCCATCTCCCATGGTGCCCAGAGCCACTGAGCTGCCCGGCATGCCAGAGGCAAGGGTCCCACCTCAGGGCAGGGTCTCCTTTGAGGGCAGAGATGCTGCTTGAGGCTGGTGGCTGTTTGCCAGAAGGCGGCACATGACCACGTTATCCTCAGGAACCAGGACATTCCAGTCCAGGGGCTGGTTTTCCTCTCTGCCTCTTTCTGTTTGTGTCTGTGTGCATCCATGGGCGTGTGTGTGTGTGCGTGCAGCTGCGTGTCCTTGTTCGTGTGCATGTATCCATGTATGTGTGTGTGTGTAGGGGGGTTTGTGGATCAATTCCATGGCCTTTGCACTGAGCTATATCCCAGCCCTTTTTTAATATTTTTGAGACAGGGTCTCTCTAAGTTGCTAAGCTGCTCAGGCTGGGCTCGAACTTCTCACGCGCCCGCCTCAGCCTCCTGGTGGGTTGACAAGCGTGCACTAACATGCCCAGCTGGCCTCTTGGGCACAGAACGTCAATGTGGCCAGGCAGGGTCCAGGCAGGGGCAGCCTCACACTGACAGGAGGTGAGAGCGGCAGGCCCCCGGGTGTGGCCTCCTTGGTGACAGGGCAGCTCAGTGAGCGTGGACACTAGATGCACCCTCTTCGTGACCAGCCCTTGCACTGTGGACCCCTTCTCAGGGGGAAGGCGGGCCAGGAGGGGTTGCTGAGAAAGAGGACAAGGGATGGCTCTTGGTGGAGGATACCCTCTCCCCGCATGGGGGTGGAAAGTCGAGGGGGGGTTGTGGAGTTTCTGGGAGCCTCTAAGGGCACACAGGATGCAATCCTACTGATTGAGGAATGAGGAAGACGTCTAATAGTCATGTGTCAGAGTCACAAGACTGGACTCCACTCACCGTGCCAATAAAAACAAGAATCCTTTTCCCATGGAAAAGAAAGTCCACCCTGAACCACTTTAAAGACAGCGATATTACAAAGGACAAAAGAGGTTTTGTCTCCATAGCGGGTGGGGTGGCCGTGGGAGAGGGCGGGCTAGAAACCATTTGCACCAGCAGGCTCCTTAGCCCGGGGCCCTCGGGGGCAGGTGACACAGTTGTCTCAGACACTTCAGGAGACACCGCTCCTCCCTAAAAATTAGCTCTTTCTCTACACCGCCCAGAGGAGCTTAGGTGAATCGTCCTCCAAGGCGCGATGTCTCCACTCTCCAAATATCTCTGCATTTTCACTGGTGTCCCCTCTGGCTTGACAGCTGACGAACTGTGACTGAAAAGCCATTCTGGGGCAGAATGTGCAGCCTGGGACAGGCTGCTTCACCCTGATAGTCAGCGCTCACACTCGGCCTAGTTTCAGCAAAAAGAACACGGAAGTCCGCACGCATTTGCTGAGACAACGGGCACGATCTCTCAAGCTACTAGCGCTGGAACTGTGGCTACTCCTCCCTGTTATTCTAAGTATGAATGTTCATTTTTTAAAAAAGAAATTACAGTGGGCTGCATGGGGACGAGCCACCCTCAGCACGTGTACATGTGCTGCTCACGGCTAGGAACGCGCCGCCATCGTCCCCTCCACCTATAGGATTCTTGTGTTCTGGGAAAACTGAACTCTGTACTTATTAACCCACTTCCCACCCGCACCCCCACCGGAATGGCCTTAGTTCTTTCTGTCCCTAGGAGGCTGACCGATCGGGGCCGATATCAAAGGTGTGTGTCTTTCTGTGACTGGATTCCTCCACCTAGCTCGATGTCCTCAAGGACCACCCTTGTACAATTTCCTTCCATCTCATTCTCTCCCTCTCTCTCTCTCTCTTCCTTCCTTCCTTTGTGGTACAGGGACCTAACCCAGGGCCTTCCCACTGATCTGTTCTTATTTATTTTTAGCTTTTATTTTGAGACAGGGCTTTGCGAAGTCACTCAGTTGCCCAAGCAGGACTTGACCTTCAGATCCTCCTGCCTCAGCCTCCCAGAGAGCTCCGATGACAGGCTTGTGCTAAGGGACTGAATGTCTGTGTCCCCTGGATGTTGAAATCCCAGCTCCCAAGAGACGGTGTGAAGAGGCGGGGCTTAAGGATGGGATTCATGTTCTTATCCAAGGAATCAGGCGACAGGATCATGGATCATTGCTCTTATACAAAAGATCCCAGGCAAGCCGTATAAAGTGACGCAGGCCTGTAATCCCGGCACTTTGCGAGGCTGAGGCAGGAGGATTCAAGCTTGAGCCCAGCCGGGGTAATTAAACAGCTTAGCAAGACTCTGTGTCACAGAATAAGAACAGGGCGGGGGATGGGGATGTTGCTCAGGCGCAAGGCCCTGGGTCAGAGCATTCCCATACCCTCCACGGCCAAGGGAAGTTTCAAGATCACACCGGCCACTCCAACAGGCCACTAGTTCTTGGACTGCGGCCTCCAGAGTCTGAGGAACGAATTTGCATTGTGTCTCGGCCCTCAGGCGAGGGTCCATTGTTTTCGTAGCTGAACAGACATTTGTTCACTTGTTTCTTTATCCACTCACTGGTCAGTGGACACTGGTGTGGCTTCCACCTTTCACTACTGTGGAAGCCATGAACGCATGTATGAAAATACCTCTTTGAGGCCTCACTGTCAATTCTTTTAGAGAGATTCCTTCTTCAATAAATATTTAGTTAGCAGCTACCAGGTGCCCGGGCATGGAGAAGAGGAGGGCTGGGTGCCCTTCCTAGACCCCATGACCTTCGCAAGAAGAAATGGGGTCAGCCGTGGCTTTCGCAAAAGCGCCTCAGTCCTCGCTCGACCGGCTGTGTTGTGAGCCACGTCCGCCCCTGGGAGGCCTATGACAAGATTTTCCAAAGTAACATTACTGATTTGAATAACATGTACCACACAAGAGAAGTAGGGAGATAAATTTCCTAGTGGGAAGTGGGCTGCCAATCGTAAAATCCATCTCGAACCACACACAGAGATGACTGAACAACAGCCCTACTCGACTTAAAAGGCCTGCCAAATGGCCACCCCCGGCCAGCCTCTCGGAGTTGATTCTGTTTATGAAAATAGATTCTAAAATACGGACTACCATTACTACCATTAGGTGCTCTGAACACAGGAAATGGATTCAAGTTCTGGGTGCCACAGAGAGCACACACCTCTCAGGAGGGCCCACGACTGTCCTTGAGTGTGCTAATGGTGTACTCACCCTCCAGAGGCCACAGGCTGGTGGAATGCAGGGCCCTGCCTCTACAATGCAATTTTAACGTCCTCTTGTTTTATGATGTTCTCTTTGCCAGCCTCTGCTCAGCCCAGACTTGGAAGCCAGGGCACAGAAAGGCTGTTGTGTGCGTCCTGCCGCCCGTCCCCGCCTGTAGGCCGGCGCTGGAGAAGCCAGCTATTTCTGTGTGGCTCATAAAGAGGCTTTGATGGTTTCTTTTCCTTGTTAAACCCACAAGAAAAATGAAAGTATTTTAATGGGCATATGGTGATCAAAGACAACATTCTCCGCTAAAAAGATTTTTTTAAAAAGCTCTTCTAAGTAAATTCCTTTTAAGGGAAAACATTCAATCTCCAAAGACCTCTACATTTTTATGATGCTCAGATTTTTTTTTTTTTTTTTTTTTTTTTTGAGGTACTGGGCTTGAACTCAGGGCTTGGCATGTGCTGGTAAGGCTGTGCCCCTGAGCCCCCTCTCTGGACCCAGATATTTAAAAAGAACACTGGCCCACAGGAAAAATATCCTGCACCTGTGCCTGAGCTAGAATAGAGGAATAAAGAGAAACAGAAAGGAGGCAAAATTACAATATTAAAATTACACTTTTTAAAAAACCTGCATCTTCAGGGTATAAAAGTTATTCAAGTTTTTTTTTTCCTCTTGCAGGGCCTTAAAGGGCCTTAAAGACCCTTAATCTCATACGGCTGTGACCTAGGCTCTGGGTATGAGCCTCTCCCCTGTGACCTGCCTCCCTCCTAACCAGCAGGGTCCTCAGGAGGCCACTGGTAGGAGGACTGCAGATCTCAGCTTTAAACACCGCGAGATGGATCACATGCAAATGGGCCAACCTCCTCCCACACCAGAATACACACGCATGCCAGATAACCCACCCTCGGGACCCCTGCACCTCCTGCCCACGAGGCCTCTCTCCTTCAGAGAACCACACTCTGATTCTTTGAGTGTGTGCTTCTAAAATCTGCTAAATAAATCCCTGTAGGCCTCTTCCTGATACTTCCTGAAAGTTCTTGTTCTGTGATGCAAGTCAGCGAACTGCCACCCACCCTGCGGGTGTGAGGGAGCCAGAGTTCCCCATCTCCGCTCTGGGGTCCTCTTCAGACCCTGTCCCGTGACATGCCAGTGAAATACAAATGTCTCTCTGTCTACAGCACAGAACAGGCACAAGAAAATCTTCCAGAATACTCTACAAATAGGAGAAACCAAAAACTTGGGGAAAAAATTCTACCACAGACACCTCAGCTGACCTCCCAGCACTCCAGTGAGAGCCCTCATACGTCATCACTGCTTCCGGGTGAGGAGACGTGAGTACGGGCCGTGTGCATGCAACCCCTCTGTGGGCTCTGGTCCCCGCTCCTTCCCTGAGGGACAGCAGGTGCCTCGGTCCCCTCCCATTTCTCCTACACATCATCAACGTCCCCTCTTCTGCCATGACCACTCCCACCTGCTGACGAACAGGACGCCCTATGTCCAGTTTTAGGAAGGGAGCCCCACATTGCCCTCCTGCCACTGCCCGCTTCTTTCCCCCTCTTTACAACCAACCCGGGAAAGAGCTGACCGGGTTCCAACGTGGCCCCCTCTTTCCCTTGAGACCCTCACTCCGTGACCCTTCACTCTGCCACGGGTCACAGCTAAGTCTCCTTGACTGTCTCCCTCGCAGGCCCTCTGCGGATGTCCCCCACCTCCTCCTTCTTTGAGTGTGGGGTGCCCCAGGGCCTCACCTTCAACCTTGCCTCCATTCCGTCCGTACTCATTCCAGGAGGAACAACTGTACTGCCACCCTGTAAACGCCACCCCCCAGAGTGGACTCTCAGAGGTCCTCTTGCTTGGACCCTAGACGCGCTCAGTCACCACTGAATTCTTGAGGCGTCTTGATCCAGCATGTGCACACCACAATACCAATCTGCCCGCTCAGCTGTGACCCTTCACCTACAGCAAGCCCACCCCTCCTCTGACCTGCTCTCCCACAAGTCACCCCCAGCTTGGGTCAGGGGCACGTCTGCCTCAGGGCCTTTTCACTCCTTCTGCTTGGGACACCACCACTCCCCACGTTTCTCTCTGTCTCTCCCCTTCCTCCTCTGCTCGGGCCTCCTTCCCCAGTGCCCTCCGTGGACACGCTGTCCCTGGCCATCTGCACAGATGGTGACTCTCACTCTCCTTTATCCTGTCTTCCTGTTTTTTTAGTCGCTTCCATCAGCACCCAAAACCTACACCATCCCACGCGGGCCTCTCCCCACGACACCTGGGCTTCATGAGCTGTCTAGCTGTCAAGTGCTGGCAGTCACACATGATCCGCAGCAACTCACATGAAAACAAGCGCAGACCCACACACTGAGCTAGATTTTATCAGGAAATGTGAAAATCAGATGAACTGAAAGGAAACTCAGCGATCCTCATCTTCTTGCCTCGGCTGATCCTCATGAACTGTCACGGACTGCGGCCTCTCCAGTCCAGAGGACAGCCCGGAACGGACCGTGCCCTTTCACACAGTTTCCTGGTGGCTGTCGGCCAGCCACGGGTGGCCCTCCATGGGCCCAACTCATAGTAAGATGGCACGGCCATCTACAGGCACGGGCAGGTGACTGCCCTCAGTGACGCGCGCCAAG